>JAJIYU010004226.1:0-24739 GCA_030144865.1 Tinospora cordifolia | reverse complement strand
ATTAGAAGCAAAGATGTTGTCTCGTCCCGGCCCCATCCTAAAGAAATGATAAAAAGAAAATGTAAATGAAATAACAAAAAGTATACAAGGAGTGTATGGTCTTCCAAAGTAACTTGGACAAAAATTCATGGCCAAACTGAGGAAAATAAAGAAATGTTAAAAAAAAAAAAAAAAAAAAAGTGTGTGAAAGAGGGAGGTGTTTGACTAACGTCTCAAAGAAGAAAAGGCTAGAAGATTTATTAGTAAAATAGAACCACGATAGTAATTGGAAGAGGGAGTCTAAGATGTTCAGAGACACCACAAAAGTAGATCTTGCACAAGTATGTCGAATAGATATTAATTGCATGTAGACAAAATGCAAGTTCTTTCGTAGGATGCTAAAAACTTATAATATTGTTGTGCTAGATTGATTTTGCTAAATCTTATAACATTGTGGAATAAGGCTTCTTGGAATATGTTTTATAGGCAGAAGATTTTGATTATATAGATTTTAATCACTTAGTTTTTATAAATGGAAAACCAAGGACTAAGTTCAATGGTACGCTCCATTTGGAAGATCATTTTCCCCTTTTCTTTTCATTTTGATACCTAATATCAGCATGGTAGATTGATGTCAAAAGCTTTTTTGTTTTCTTTTTTTGCTTTTGTACAATGTATCTTCGATCTAGCTTTCGTGCCCTTCAAAATTCATTATTACTCAAACTTTGTATGTAACTTGGGCATTACTTTTTTTCAAATTTGACACAGCCCGTCGACTTTGCAGAAGTGGGATTTTGTTGGTTTAATAACATTTTGTAAGCCGATGGATGGTTTTTTGTGCTGATGCGTTGAACTTGGGATCGGAGTACACATGTTTCTTCAATACAAATGTATTTTATATATTGGATAAATAGAATATTAATTATTTAATAGTTTTGTTATTTGGCAACATTCAACGGAAAGGGATGAAAAAGGTGGTGGGAGAACACTTTCTTTTTTTTTTTTCAGGCATAGTTGTGCAAATGGAGGTCCTCGCTGACATGTGTTCAAGACAACTAAAGAGGGTCAAAATGCAAGACAACCAAAAGCTTTATCATTGGACATTCATAAAGCTAAGGAGATTAGTAGACGTAGAAGATATTGAGCACTCCAAACTCGTAAGTTATTGGATCGTTGTAACAAACTAGAAAATTTTAAGTTAAATTCTAGCCATATTATGAAGTCCACTGGGTTACTAATGTACGACTCTATAGTAATCTGTCTCGTGTACTTAGACTATTGCCAGAATTGAATTGGAAATGAAATGACTAAAGCAATAGTTATATTAACTTAATTAGGTGCCTACGTGCTGCCATGCCCAAAGCCCACTCCAAACCCTAACAAGCAAAGATACAACATCCTTTCTATGACAAAGGTTCCACATAAAAATAAAAGCTACGTCAGGAAAAGGTTTTTTTGTGCTACATGAGAAAAAGGCTAACCAGAGAGCTGAATGATAGAAAAGCCATCTCCTTTGTCATTACCTTGGTGTCTCTTTCACAATGTTGAAAAATAAAAGTTGATTGGTTCCATCAATCTCACTATAATAACCTAAAAGTTGGGTTGAAATATTCCGAACCTGATATTTATTAAATAAACAAGGGCAGCTTTTGACCCAACAGTTGATGTTGTTTCATCGTGACTTGAAAATCACAAGTTCAAGTCCAAAGAGTAAGACTGATGTGAGTCATTTATTTCCTTGTCAGGCCTGGTAATGGTGAAAGCATTGTGCATTTAAAGGCATGCCCACTTTATATACTCATTGAGTAAATAAACATTAACATAAGGGCACAAAAAAAGGGAAAAAAAAAAAACCCAAGTTTAACCTAGACAAACTTCATGTCAACGTAGCTTTAGATAAAGCATAGAAAAAGCAAATTTTTTAATACAGTTAACCCATATATATATTTTTAAAAAAGCTTTGTTGAGTTCGAATTTAACTTTGACAAAGCAATGACATGACGTAAATACCACATTTCCTACCACCTCATTACCTCGCGACTCCATCTCTTTTGTATGATATTGGAAGCTTGCAGAAGAAGGTGGATGCATTGAGATAAAAGGGCAAGTGTGAAAGCCAACTCTTACTTGAATTAGTTGTAGACGTGCTTAGGTTGTAAAAAAGCACTAATTCATTTAATAAAGCAAGTGCTTTCAATTCAACATAACACCCTCCTTGTACTGAACTAATTAAAGTTAGCCTTAGTTGTGGTAGGGTTATGAAAGAATCAAGGTGTTTCATCAATGCTTTCACTTTGATTAGAGAGCTTCTTGCTAGCACCTCCCCATGTTGACAGACATGTTGGAGTCCTTTATTAGTCAATTATTATGACTAGTTAATATTCTTTTCCAGCAACTATAAACAGGTTGATGCTAAAATCACCAACTATATACTCTATATCCACCCACCTACTCTCTTAATGCACTCCAAAATTTAACTCATCAGGGGAGTGGACAGAATAAATGGTAGGTGAATATAGCAGCAGCTGTACAAACATTCTCAACTGAACAAATCCTACTTTCAAATCCATCCAGCAAACTAATCATCCTTAAAATGACAATAGACGCGGGTCACAGTGCATGCATTTTCCAGTTTGATCAAGGCTATTGTGTATTACGGATTTGAATGGCTTAGGAGCCCTAGTGAGTACTGATAAGGATTACCTAAAGCTGTACCAGAAAACATCTTTCCTCACGATCAGGCTTAACCCATAAGTTATGTAGATTCTGAGAGAAAACACACTCCTACCACCCACCTACTACTACAAAATTGAACTATATTCAAAGTTGTATTCTTTACAGCTTCTTCGAAAGGGTTTTTGCTTGTTATTTCTCCCATTAAACCTCTGCAAAACAAGTCCATGAAGAAGAATATCTTCATCAATTCTGCTCCCAGTTACATCTACTGAAAGAATGGATCCACGCGAAAAGAAAGAAGGTATAACTTCCTGGGATCAAACTCAAGTATGTCAAACATAAGGCCTCTACTGATGACTTTTGAGTCCAAGAAGTAGATGAAAGAGTAGCATCTTTTGGAAAACCATTAAATGCTCAAAATTAACTAAGCTAGACCTCTCAATTCTCTCCTGGCCTACTGATGTGCTCCTATATGAGGGTAAGCCAGATTGGTGGTATCTGATTTGCTAATTTGCTTTAGTACGGCAACAGGATGGTCCAATACATGGTTTAAACGAACTGGTAGTGAGGTAAGGTCACTTGGCTTACACAATCATAATTGGCAGTGCGCAGAGGTGAATAATATATATACCTTCAAAGCAAAGTTTAGACTGGTAGGGAACAGAGAGTTGTAAGGACAGCCAGGTATAATGCAAAACACATATCAAATAGAACAACACATTATATGTAATACTAACAAGGCAAGTATGGTTTGATCTCCTTACCCACAGTTACAGCCATTCTATTGCAGCATGCACTCCGGGCTTTGTTAATTGTTGGCCCTGTTACAATTCTTAAAACCTGATGTGCATCACAGGAATTCATTTTTTTTTTAATTTGGTCAAAAGATTAGAAGGAATTAAGATTGTATAAACTAGTGAATCACAACTGTCATTACATTTTGTATGGTGAACAATAGTTTAGATGATAATAAAGTAATTGTTACATGTAACATATGCACACTATATTTGGCCAAAATGGCTTTGATCATTCAGAAAGCCATCTTGCCTCCCATTTAAAATGGGTTGGTTTGACAAAATTTGAAAAAAAAAAAAAGAAAGAAAGAAAGAAAGAGAAAAAAAGGGAGGGATACCAAAAGGCCATTAAAAAAAAAAAAAAAGAAAAGAGAACCAGCCAGACAAGGTATCTGCTTTTCAGCTACTTTCAAGTCTTACTTGCTATCCAAACTTCAGGATACTGTTCTTCCATAGCATATAGATGCAATGTACAGATTTTTCGACCATTTGTCCTGAAGAAGTAGAAAAGAAAGGAAAAATGACTACTACACATGACATTAGAACAAATAGATCTAGCACAGAATGGACAAACATAATGGAAAACTAGTAGGTAGAAAGCATCGTACAGATGATCTTTGCAAAAAGCAATTTTCATGTGTACAACTTACCAGTGTAAAACCCTCAAATAGCTAATGAACATCATTCCCAAAAACAGGGTTTTTTAAAATCTTGAAAGATATTATTGTCATGGTACTAGCTTATAATAATAATAGTTTCCAGTTTAAAAAAAAAAAGATATTATTGTCATGGTTGAGTTTCTTTCTAAAATCCATAAATTGCATAACTAATTACATAACATTATATATGTATATACAGAAGAATCCACTTAGCTGTATGCCCTCCATAATTAAAGCTAATGGCTTTCTTCCTATTCAGTTTCTTACTTTGTTTTTTGATTACCACGATGTTTATAATGATAGTTCTATTATGGAAGTCATGGCATAAAGAAATTCTAGCATCAAGGCTACAACCTGATAAAATGAAGAAAAGTTCAACTCAAATCAATTTGACGCATAATAATTGTCACAACTAAATGGACTCCACTCTACCATGGACTAAATCAAATGGTATATTGTGATTGGTCAAATGGTTTTTTAATTATCTCTATATATGTTCTTTTTAGGCCATCATCTTCCTCCGTCACTACCATAGATCACAATACAATATACTCTCTAATTTATTTGACACATCTAATGGTCTTTATTGAACATGTTCAAAGCATCTAAATTAGTTTTGTTTCATTTATTTCCAAGAGGGGTTATTTCCATTTATTGAGTATGCTCATCTTATTTTATCAATTCATATCTTCTTTTTAGAATATATCATGTTAGTTTTTAGTTGTATAACCAGCTCCATCACCAAATCACGGTCTCAAGGAACTATGAAGCTGTTCCCAACCCATTAATCCTCCTCACCTCTAGGTTGAGGTAGTGGCAAGAGTTGAACATGAAATCTTTGGTTTCCAAAGCCACCATTTTACCAACCACACCAACTCCATCTTCGTTAATATTAATTTCTTGCTACATATTTCTCAAAAAACCAAAGAAAAAGAAAGCCCATGTTAAAAATTTATCTTAGCATTCAAATTTCCCTTGTACTTGACACACTTACATTTTATAGTATTTTCTTAAATAAGAGGGTAGAATATTTGTTGCTATTTATTCATTTCACTGGGTTTGGCGACAGATATCAAGCATCTAAGAAGCAGTTATGGATAACTCTAAAATTCTCTCTATAATGTAAATCAAATTTGCAATCAAAAGTAATGCTAAGATATAAACATCTATAAGGAATTGAATCTCTAAAAATTACCTTAACATGGTTACTAGGAAAAGCAGATGTTCGCAAGGTTTCTTGTGCTACCTCTGGTGTTTTCTTCTTTGGTACACTGAGGATGAATGCAGCTTGATCAGCAGTTGCAGCAGTTGATGTAATCCGGTATCCACTTTCCCATCGTCTATGGATCCCTTCACTTGGATATAGGAAATCAAGTTCAACAACCTACACAAGGTTAAATCATAACATGAGTTCCATAGTTAATGTTCTGGATTTTGGTAGAAGACATTTGAACATGAACCACCTGAGTGGAATAGCCTGCATTCCGTGACATCACAACAGCCCATCTGCTGCCTGCAGTAGTCATGGAAGTAACAGAAAACCCTTCTTTCCACTTCTTACTGATCCATTTGAAAGGAAATACATCACTAACTTTGTACGATTGCTGAGTATAGGGTGTTCCTTCAGAGCACAAAAACAGGAGAATCTAAGCATCAAAACAGTGAAGGCAACTAATGAGTAATAAATCAGCTAAACCTAGGCCAACTGATACAATTTTTTCTCAACAATTTTTTAACCAGTTGTCAATGCAGAAAGCCAATCCATTTAATAGTGCGATAAAGTATATGTTGAAAAACTAAGAGGAAGAAGAATGATCAGAAAACCAGACAGGTGGAGGAAAGAAAATAGTCCTAATTACTAATGGTGTTCTTACTTGTTGCATCTCAAATAATTCCTAACTTCACCATTGATAATTTCTTCGACATTGAGAAGAGGAGCTATTTTCTAAGTGATGGTATCTACACAAAAAATAAAGCCCTGTTTCTTGGCAATAAGCTAAGGCTGTGCCTGGTCCAATCAACAAATTAACTTGCATGAATTTGGAACCAAGGCCCCTTGCACAATCCATGTCCTCATTGAAAGCTCTGCCTTAAGTGATACATCTCATATGGAGCTCCATATCATGACAAAAACACACTGGGCTGCTACAATGCAGGTACTTATATGTGGAGGACTGGTCTAGAAAATCCCTGACTAACTTCACATGACAGTTTAAGTAGGGAAAAAGTGAAAGGGCATTCCTAACATTCTGACATGGTCCTCTATATCTGTAAGTAAGGCCTGGGGCAAAGGAAATGAATTTCATATCTTTCCTCAATTGCCTAAGTTGTTCATTTCTTTAATCATCTTTCCTGCATTGCAGTCACTTCATTATTTTGTAATCTTTCCTCGTTCCATGACCAAGGTCAGGGCAACGCTCTTTGCTGATTTTGTAGCCAACCCCAGCCATTTCAAAATACTGGTCATCTCTCCGTTCTCTATTCAATTTTGAGTCTTATCTTTCCTGTACCAATTCACAACAAGAGAATACATCTACCATATTGAGTTTTGTTACCTTTCCCACAGTTATAAAGGTCAAAGTACAGCCCACTTCTGTCAATAATACGAAGGCATCAAGGTTTTGTTTCTAATCAGTTATTATCATATAGTTACTTATATGAAATGCAGTCCTGCAAAGATCATAAATCCATAAATGAAAACTGCTTCTTGGAAAAATAAGCCCATTATTCAATGAATTCCAATTATGCATTGCATACATAGCTTCCAAGAAAACATAGAATTTTCTACATCAGGTAATTTGTTGTAGTGCCCAACAAATCATATGAACTCAAATAATCAGAAGGAAGTTTGAATATGAATCAACTTGGAAGTGGCCAAATAATCATTGGCTGAATGTACTTATTACTAATATATCACAAATAATATTGTTTCTTCACAAGAAAAAAAAAAATTCATAATATCAAGGACATTAGAATGGCAAGCACCTTTAGACATAACCACCAAGGCACTGCCATTGCATGCCCCAGATAATGAAGTAATATAGTAGTCCTTATCCCACTGTTCCATTATCCAATCCTGAAAGACATGAGAAAGCACAAATTTATGACACAAAATGATATGGTAAAAAAAAAAAGTATAGGAAGTTTCTGCAACATACCTTGCACAAGAAAATCGGTGATAGCTGATAAACCTGGGATGTGAACCCAGTTCCTGCATCCAAAATGATAGCCCACAAGTTCTTTGAAGAAGCTACACAGCTAATGTATAAACCATCTTCCTTCCCTTTATCCACATGCTGACACAGCCTTGCATCCGAAACATTATAGTGATATCTGGAGCACATAAACATGGATTACTGGTTATCACAACGTAGAATAAGTAGATTATAATTAATTAAGGGCACAAGTTGAATAATGACATAGACGAAACGTTCGTAAAATATGCAATAAATTCTGCAAACATTGAGAAGGGACAATTAGGTGAAGAACATGATTAGGGCTGCACCACAAGAGAAGGAAAAGAGGAGAAAAATTGAAAAGTTAGAAATGAACTCATTAATCCAATTTAATACAAACTTCAGAGTCCAGTCACAAGTAACTGTAGTTATAAACATCAATAAGAAGAATGCTAAAATGCACTAACATAACCAGAATCCTACTAAATTTAACAACTAGTATCCTTCTAATGTCACATAGCAGGAACTCTAATATAAGAAAACCAGTTAAATCCTATTATAATTCCAATTCCTTGATGATTTACACACAATTTGCTCGTCATCCTTGACATAATGAGTTGCAAGGTGATGAATAGCCAAAAGGGATTAATGAACTAGAATGCCTGGCTGATGATACTAGCAATCAAATAACTAATGCCATATTGCATTAAATGGTCATTGGCTGAACCCCATATATGTTGAAGTAGCAGTAATAACTTCAAAGAACCATGACTAGATGGTGAATATGATACTTGAATTAGTGAATGAAAAAAGCGTGACTGAAATCTGGAGAACACCATATAATCCAGGAGAAAAGAGAACAGAGAAATTATGTTTCTATTTCAGTCCAACAAAGAATACTCACTCAAGTACTTTTGATTAGGGATAGCATGACAGATGCGCTCAGAATAGCTAAGGGACTATAACTTTTTTTTTTCTGTTGTTATATTTGATGCTGCTTTTTCGATCATTGCTCACCTTGCCCTTCTATAGGTCACACTTCATGACCAATACTGAAACCATTATCAGACATATTTGCTGACAATACAAGGTCTTGATCACATTCCGAGGGGCAAAGAATGAGATGAACCACGAGATTAGAGGCAATCAATGATGTGAGATAGGGGAGTACAAGAAAACAAATAGAGAATGAACAGTTTGGAGATGAGAGAGAAATTGATCAATATATTAGAAGCCCAAAAGATACAGAAAGACTGTAGAACAGAGGGAAAGGGTACATCATGAAAAGAGAATGTAACGTGGTTTGGCTCTAAATTTTAATTCCAAATTGATGCAGCTAAAAAGAAAAGCAGGAAATTGATGAACAACGATTAAGAAATCGGGGAACAGCATGAATATCAAACAACTGGAATTAAATGTGAACTAGATGCTTGGAGAGACACTTAAGAGTTTAGTGAATTTCAGATCAGTAATAAGGCCGAGATTAAACTTAACTCAAATACCTAAGCCTTATTTTAAACTACATTGAGTCAGCTACATAAATCTGCTTTCTTTCATTAATAGAAATAAGAATGAATACATAAATTATAATTTTAGTAAAAGAACTTTACATTGATTACAAGACAAATGCTTACTAAGATAAATTATTCAGACAGGAAAACAAAAAAAGTCACCCTTATCATAACAAAGTCAAATATGGCAAAGGAGAAAAAGTATCACATAGAATCAATTCCTCTTTTAAAATTAGAAATAACTTCACTAGGTCAGGAATTTAGAATAAAGTTTATATGGACGATTCTCTACAAAAACAAAGATTTTCCTAACAAAGTATTGGTTCATTTTGGATAAACTTAAGACAATTGAACAATTAATGAAGTCAACAATCAAGTTTCATATATTTATTATTCTTAACCTAGATACTTATAAATGCATTTACTCTTTGTATCATGCACATAAATCTTATGATTAATTTGGTCAAAGGCCCAGTTCACCAAGCTACAAAACAATTCGATATGATCAAGATTTTGACAGTAATCAACATAACTTAAAAAAGAACTTCAAAGATTAAAAGTCAGAGTGAGAAACACAATTGACAACACGATTCATACCCAGTTGGTTTTTTTTTTTTTTCCAATTCTGCCACAAAGATCACAATATTCAAAAACAATAAGCATAGTTGTTTAAATACTAAGAGTCTGGAATGTTCAAATTAATAAGAGTTCAGAAACAGGCCTCATACCACCTTATGATAGCAGCCATCTTCTTAATGCAGGTAATTGAGCTTTATTGAAACCACCCCCCCACAAAAAAAAAAAAAAAAAAAAAAAGAACTCTGAATTGGTAGGTAGGTGTCGTTTTTAAATAATAGCTTTGTGATCTACAAGCATAAGTTGAACTTATATCAGAGGTATTAGGACAAAGGGGCACTCAAAAGGTGTTAAACACTATATTTCATTTAGTTACGATCACCGTATACCAAATGTTGTTAATAACAAACAAACATTGTAGAGGTTGTGATTTACCGAAAATAGATATCCCCTAAATCACTGTAGTGACCGGAAGAAGAGTGATTATTAAAGAAACAAAAAGGCCTTGCAGCTAAAGTGAAAAGAAGTTCATAAGATTGTGCTGTTTTCACCAATAGAATGGTTCAAGCTGTAAGCTCTAAATATACTGCTTAACAATTAGATATCAAAATTGACTTACCGTCAGTCAACATCAAACTAATCAACATAAATCACCAATACAAGCCCAAATTTTGCACCCCAGGTCAACAATGGAGATGATAGTTCAATAAGTTTATAAAAGGCAGCTGAAATTTTATTACAAGGAAGCATTTATAACTTAACAGCACTTATGCATCTATCAAGCCTATGAAATTTCCAATGCTTACCTTTGCTTCATAGACAGTTTGGAGTTATAAACTGAAATCCACTGAGTGGCTGGCGTACCCAGTCGAACTTTCTTTCTAGGTTCTCCATCATCCTCCAACTCAACAACCAGTCTTTCTCGTTTCTGCCCCAACTACAATGCAGAAAAATGAAATAGACCAACTCTAAGTTCTAAGTCACTCCATCAGCCAAAAAAAAAAAAAACAAAGAAAAAAGAAAAAAAGAAAAAAGAAAGAAAAGGAGAAAAGAAAAGGAAAGGAAAGGGAAATAATACTATAGTACTATTTTGATCATATTAGGATTGGGAAAATTCTCATAAAAGCAAATTGTCTATTAAACTGCATAATCACTTTTTCTTACCATTTTTATTTCTCCTGTTAATTTAATGGTGGATCATCCATCATTTGATTCTTTTAACTCTAGAATTTTCTATCATTAAATGATAGATCAAAACTTCACGTAATTATGTAAATGTATTTTGACATATGTAACCAAAAGAAGAAGAAAAGAACCTTTAGCATTCCATCAGTTCTAATCGGCCGCAATGATGCATTGTATCCAATGCTGCGTTCAAAAAGAGAAATAAGCTTTGAGTAATTCGGCTCTTCATCAAATTTCATGTTTGTCACCATCTCAAGAAATTGCTGGAAGGGTACAGGACAGAAGCAACAAAGCATCTCAGGAGAAGTTGCCATCTTCTTCTTACATACCAAAAATCCTTTGTTATCTCCCTATAGTTTCAGAGGCCATGGATACAAGTAAATTAAGTTTTAAAAGTAAAACAAACTATATATACTGAACATCTTCAAAAATTGATCCAAACTTACAAGAAAACCTTGCCAAGGAAGGTTTCCTTTGAGAAGGAATATAAGGGTGTAAGCCAGTGACTCAAGGTCATCCCTTCTACTTCCCGTTCTACCCAAATGAGCATGCACACTTGCATAGCGTACTGTTCCCCTGCCAATTAAGTAGCATAAATACAACAGGACATATTTTGCAATATCATATGAACTACTAGCAAGATGAAACCTGAAAACATCAGGCCTTTGATCATAATCAACATGCCGACCAGATGACACCTCTCTCCACCTTGATGCTGAATTAGAAGTACTTTCACATCAATTAGAAGTCTTCAATAATATGAACAAAAGGATTAACATAAAAAGATTCTGGAGCAAATAATTCAAAAGACCATAGTCACATAAACTTACACAAACCAAGATCTACTAGATACAACTTCCGCTCGTCAGGTGTTCCAGGCTGCCCAAGCAGGAAATTCTCTGGTTTTACATCTCCATGCACAAAGCTGGAATAAGAAGGAGAAAGAAAGGTTATAAGAAAAAGAACACAACATGCATGTTCTGATTCTCAAAACTTAATATTAAACCACAGTTTCTACTAGGTAAGAGAGAAAAAAAAAAAAAAAAAAAAAAATGGACCCTCTTAAGTGAAGCTTCTCTAGTATTGATATTGCCTCCACTGCTATACAAGCAACCATTTCTTCCGATAACCTATTTACAGAGCATGAAAGACATGTAAACACAATAACATAAGTGAAAAAAGAATGCAGAGTAAAGAAATAAATTACAGCTACATACATCTGCTTGTTAGAATTCCAGATATCCCATAAACTGGGACCAAGCATGTCCATGACCTGGAAATCAGATAAAAAAATATCATTATGTTAGGCTAAATGACATAAACAGCGAATTAAATTTTTTGAAGTAAGAAATAATAAAGAACCCTTTTAACACAATAGAAGCTGAAAAAAAAAAAAAAAAAAAAAAAGAAGGACAAAAAAAGAACTTACAAGTATATAGTAATCTCCTTGGCGGCCCTTGTGATGGACTGAAGGAAGTCCATAACAACCATTAAGAGTACTTGAAAAGTAGAATTCAAAAGGTTAGAAACAGCAGCAAGGAAGCAGAATACCAGATAGCAACCTGAAATAATTTTCAAAAATGTTGTTGACTCACTTATAAACTTGCCACTCATAAGGGGGACCACTGGTGCACCCCTTGCTATTTCGATGTTCAAACTTCAAAGCAACCTTCAAAGGAAGATGATATAATAAATTAGTTAGACACTAACAAATTGTAAGCATTATCTGCCTGAAAAAGCAGAACCAAGACGGAAAAAAAAGAAAAAAAAAAGAAAAAAAGGATTTTAACAGAACCTCAACAGCATTAGGTCCTGTTCGCCCTGTGCCACCAGCAATCCTTTTTCCTACATAAACTTGTCCAAAGCCTCCTTTTCCTAGCTTCCTATCTACCTTATAAACAGGAGAGTTGCCTAGCTGTACCTGAATGACACAGATTAAGTTCAATAACCAGGCGTAATTACAACCAAGACCCATTTCCAAGATATATTGTGCATCATGGTACCATGATAAGAAGAAAATATCCAGAAATTGTAGACTGTACGAAATTCACCTTCATCGATTCAGACCAACAAAATGTGAGTTGTAAACTTGTATACGTTCTTTCTTTAAACAATTGTGACACTATCAAAATTATAATATTTTCTTTCCTTGAAAAGAAAATATGAGGTTGTTCTGGTGCATTGTTATGAAAATTAGGGCATGGATCCACAGATCCTGTTCCTATTGTCCTCTATCAAAGGAGGAAATAATCTTGTTCTCAATTCTCAAATGTGTCTAACAAGTAAGGTGGGCGCCACTATAAAAGTAGCATACTTGGAGAATCGATTCACCACAACCACAATGTAGCCAACATCAAGTAAATTGGCTGCCTACTAAAAATGAACTGACGATATGAAGCAAATTTATACAGAAGATCCGTAAAATGGCAATAATAGCAACAAAAACATAAGTTTTGTACCCTTTCTGGAACTGGACTTGTATTGCCCTCCTCCTCAACTGCAACCACTTTTTCTGCACTCCGTTCTGCCACATCATCACAAATTACAACCCCATTTCTCATTGCAGCCTCCAAGCCTCTGTCTTCCCCACCTCTGTCGACTTCGTTTAACTTTGGGGGGACAGCAAAAGGCTCAAGTGGCACAGCTTGGGGTACGTTCAGAGGAAGATTGCAAGCATTGCCTCTTCCTGCACCACGCCGACTCGTCCTTACTGGATTCAGAGCATGAAGTGGCTGGACAGCATTGACCTGTTTTGACCTTAAACGAGATTGGCGAACTCCACTTCTCAAATCAGGCATCGCTTTTCCATTAAAGAAAACCGCCTCCTTCACTAATTTCCCTTCCCTTCACGGCAAGCGAACTGAGAATGTTTAATTCCATAAACATAGTTAGAAAAGAAAAAAACTTTCTAAAGACCCCAAAAAAAATAATAGAGAAAACAAAAAAATCATCTTAATTTAATGCAATTTGTTGTTTTTGATGAAGCTCCAAAAGGATGAAACATCAACCAAAATCCAATATCAATTTGAGGTAGGCGAAAAAGAAAATTAGTAAAAACAAAAATCCATACTAGATAAAGCGCAAAAGGAGGCATACACATCCAAGCTTATACAGAAAGTTCCGCGTAACAGAAAACACGAATACTAGATCGATAATCTGATTCAAAGTATAGCATACTTACATAATCATCCATAAAGTGGGGCAACAATAACTATGCAGGCAGATGATAGAGCTCATAAAATCATGTAATATTCAATATCCAGTAAAGCAATTTCAATTGAAAAACAACAACTCCTCATCTGAAGTAAATCTATATATATCCATCTAGGTCTGCATTCAGTGGGTAGCAGGAGCGGATCGAGGCACATTCATGGAAACCCAAAGTTCACTTGATCTTGTGCCTCAAATAAAAGATTCCGACGAAATCAAAACATCTTCGATTAACGAATAAAAAACCAACCAAAACATTAACTGAACATCAAAATCAACAAAAAGAAAAATCTCAAAACTTACAAAACAGAATTCGTCTTCCAATCGTAAAACACCCAGCGAGGAAAAGTCATCCAATTTTTCTTCTTCTTTTTCTTTTCTCAAACCACCGGTAAAATCGCTTCTGATCATAAAAAGAAATAACTCAAAAACCAAGAACAAGAATCCGATCAACAAAACGAATTCAAACATAGAAAAGAATTATAGTAACACAATCTACCATAACACAAAGAACCATCATTAATATATATACAGTAGTAGAACAAGGTAGAGTGAAGAAAAAGGAAAGAAAGAAAGAAAGAAAGAAAAGTTTACCTCGGAGTAATTAGGGATTTACCTGATGAAAAATTGGAAGAATGGAATGCCCAAAATTAGGTGCTTTTGTTTTCCTCTCCAGAAGAAGAAGAAGGAGAAGACGAAGAGGAAGAGATCATGCCGCAACTACAATGGGAATGACGAAAGGCAGAGGTGTAAAGTAAGGAGAAACGTGGACGGTGTAGCCGTGTAGCCAGTACCACGTCCGAGTGTACACTGCTAAGCCCTCCGAGACACCAACCTCTCCAAACTCCTAAGTTTGTACACGCTTACATGCTAAACATAATCTCCTTTCTTTTCTTTTCTTTTCTTTTTTTTTTTTTTCAAATCTTATACATCAAATAAATAGCTTTATTGTTTCAATAAAACCCACCTGTTATGATAAACTTGTTATGCTTTTTTTTTTTTTTGCATATTAATTTGTTATGTAACTCTGCTTGAAAATTTTTATCACTTAGTGTAACCGATTAAAATTAAATTGAATTAGTTAAATATAGCTCATGCCTTTTATATTAGTTGAAAGACAAAAAAGGAAAAAATCAATAATAAAAGGAAGTACAGTAAAATTAGATGTGGGCAACATCTTATATTAATGAATTTAGGATCACATTATTATAGAGAATATAAATAAGATTTCTTTTTTTATGAATAAAATGTTAAGACAACGGAATTAATTGTTATCCTAGGTGTTTGACAGTGCATATTTCCTAACAAATGGACTAATACAAAAATGCAGTATTTTATTAAAATTAGGAGGGGTGTGTAGTATTTTTATTTAAGCTTCTATGATTTTTAATAAAAATAACTACTTGTGAAAAAATAAATTATTTAATGCAATTTTAAAATAAAAATAAAACCATTTAATTAATAAATAAGTAATTATTGTCTGTAACATATGGCCGTAGAGTAGTGGAGGCAGAAGGACTCAAAGGAAGTTCTCCCTCTTTGCTACTGTACAGTAGGATGCTCTATTGGCTTTGCAGTTACCCTTACCACTTTATACATCCCACCTTTCATCATTTCATTATCCTTTGATATCACGAGGAAACCACCAATTTTGAGAATAAATAAATAAAAGAAAATTTAATATAGATATAATATCTTTTATAAAGCTCAATATAGGTACATAAATCCATACTTCTCTAAAATTATTTAGAGAAGTATAATTAATGTTAAAAACTCTTCAAAACCACAATATTTTTCTCAAACTCAATTTTTTTTATACAATGAATGACATTTAGTGAACTTGTTGACCTGTGTTTGCGGTTATCATCATTTGTGGGGTCCACCTCATTTTAACATATCTTTCTCCTCTCTCGTAATGACTCAATGAATCTGGATGCCCTCGAAGAGTTTTTTGACACTAATTGTTCTTTACCAAATAGTTTCAAGATAAAACTATACAATACTGTCACAATCTACTCCATAAAAATAGTGTTACAATTATGATATAATACTATATATATTTCATCTACATATATAATATTATGTTAATCTCTTAAACTTCGTATTATGCATCCACGAAAAGCTCAACAAAACCCTTCCCTTAAAATTTTAACCCATCTCAACAAAAAATAATAATAATAATAAGTTACCGCTAAGCAAGTCATTCTTTAATAGTTCCATAAAGAAATATTTTTGGCACAATTTTTATAAATCATAATTCATAACAGATAACCAATAGTTTGCATAATCATTGTTTCCAAAATTTTCATTTAGTTTAAACAAAAAACCATACTCCTTCATGTGAAATTATATACATGGTGATAATTATAATTATATAAAATATAAGCTTACTAAACTTCTTAGCACACTTACACAATAATTATTAAAAAGTTGTTTTTTTATGTTAGTCATTTCTTTTTTTTTATATCTTTCTCTAAAATATTGAAAAGAATAAATGAGCTACAGCATGCTTAGTGAATAATATTAATTTATGTCATTTAGATGTATTTAAATAAATATACATGACAATTAAATTAAATAAAACAATTAGATCCATCATACAAAGCTAGACAATACGTATACACATTGTAAAGTTGCATACAACTAAACCTGTAGATGACTTTAAAAAAATGTAATGTGATTTCAAAAATACTTAATAAAACCATTAGATAAAAGATTTTTAAAAAAATTAGAAAATACAAAACACATCTTTAGTTTTTAAACAATTAAAAATCAAAATCTTTTTATAAAATAAAAAGTTCTCTCTCAAGACTCATGTTTTCATTTAATATATTTTCATATTGATATAATAAAATACATCAACTTTATTTAAATAGTTTTAACCATGTTTTTATATAGTAAAGAAAAACTTAGAAAATGTCAAATAGACTTAAAAAAAAAAAGAAAAAGAAAAAGAAAGAAAGAAAAGAAAAGAAAAGAAAAAAGTGTTCAAGAGAGATTTAACATGAGAGGAGTTTTTTAATTTTTTTTTAATGTTTTACAAGCATTCTTTTTATTGTCAAAAAAAAGTTTCACATTCTTATTGAAAGTTTTTTTAAAACTGTTACAAATATAATTTTTAGATTTTTTTAACCTATAAAGAAAATATTTTTTTTTACTTTTAATGGCAACTTTAGTAAAAACTTTAAAATAATTTCAGAATTAAAAAAAAAATCATTATGCCTAGCTTTTGTTTTAAAAAATATAATAGGTGACAATATCAAGTCATGACCTACCAAGATTTGGAGGGTGGAAGCAATGGGAAGCCTGACATAATTTTATTTTCAATCTCGAAAACTTTTAAAGTTTTACCAAAATTTTCAATAAAAACATAAGAAAAAGTCTTCCTTTGAAGTAAAAAAGTGTAAACTCCTTCTTTGACAATTTAAAACAAAATCTTTTAAAAATTACGAACTTTTTTTCAATAATAAAATTCTAACCTTTTGTATAATTGTTCTTTTTTTGACATTTTTGAAATTCTAACCTTTTGTCTCTCTTTTTAAGAATTAAAATAAAAAGATTAGTGCTTCAATAAGGATTTGGAAATTTATAACTTTCAATTTTTTTACTACATGCAAAAGAATATAGTCAAAACATTTTAAAATAAAACGTATATATTTTATTATATTGGCATAAAATATTTTACATAAAAATTTTGATTTTTTAGAAGGGATTTTGTGTTTTTTGAATGATTTAATTTTTGGTTTACTGTCAAAGATGCGTATCAAATTTTTCTACCATTGGGTACAAATTATTTGGAGATGAAATTATGTCACCAAATTTGTGTTGGACTCATTTAGTAACAAAATTATTCCATCCTACAACTACAATAAGGTAAGACCCTAAAAGTAATATTGTGTGCATCAATGTCTTAATTTTTAAAACATAAGCACCAAACACAAGCTCTTAAAAGGAGGAAAAAAGAACCATACAAAATATAAACTTCATGGGACTCATTTTTGTCTTGTTAATCTAAAAATAAGATCATCCAAATAAATATGTAAATTTCACAACTATATTGCATAATTACAAAGTAGTTAGTTTCATCTCATCTGATTGGAAATGCAATTAAAAATATATCTTGAATAGGGTCTTGTTTCACATTATAATCAAGAGATGTTTAATTCAATTGTAGTAATTATATATTTTTTTATATAATTATAATTGTTGGGACCCAATTTATTGTTTCCACAGGCAGCCCTATTGGCACACCAACCCATCGAGTCATCTTCCAAACACCAATCCAATGAATCACTATTAAGCCTAATATTATTCAACATCTCCATAACATTTAAATAACAGTAAAATATCTCTTGAGTTAAGAAATCGTCTTACAACTTGCCATAATATATAATGTTGCATTCTCTTGAAAAATAAAAAAAACATTTATCCTAACCAACATTATTTACAATAAAATATCTAATCTATAGCGGAATCTATTGAATTAAAATCCTTTAAAATCCTTTTACTCTTATACCATGAAGTGAATTTTGAAAAGGGTTAAAAGGAGTATTGAGCCTAATAACGTCGCTTAGTGAGTAGTATAAAATAATTTAATAGTTGGTATACATGAAATCTATCAAAACGATGTATGCATATAATATTATGAATAGTTAACAAATTTTATGAAACAGTAACAATAACATTAATCATATGCAATATCTTATCATATTTTAACATGCTCATCAGTGAAAAATCTAGTTTGACTATCAGAGACTTGTTACGGTGTCAACAAACATATAATATCTATCAAAAATCAAACCTGCTATCGGTGCCAATAGACATGCAACATTTTTTCACAAGAGAATCAATGCTTTTGCTTTATGTAACCACCAAATATTTTTGCCACCCTTATTAGAAATTAGAATACCCCAAAAGTTCATGAATAAACTTGGAATTTCTATTAATATAAAAAGAAATAAAATAGTAAAAATGATGAATTCTTCATGGTCAAATAATATGAGCCTCTTTACACTTAGTATAATGAATAAAACAGTTATGGAAGCTAGAAACATGAAAACATTGATGAAAAAGATGAATAAATCACAAAGGGGCTCGGACTACCACGATAATGATTTTCATTACCGTGACAATGCTTGAGGATACATAAAAATTGAGTGTGTTCTGGTTACCATGTTAATGGGTCATGATACCACGGTAATGCGTAAATATGTAAATTAAAACCATCTGTGAAAAATCCTAATTTCGATTATCCAACCCTATAGTGTGCAACTTCTCCCATGAAGCAACACCAGCTGCCCACTATCGATCGTGACCTTCTTTCCCCATGGATTATGAGTTGGTTTCAATCCATTATATCCTTTGGTAATTGTCTCACAAGCATCGAAGGGGAATAATAGTACAATCTGTGAAGAGTGTGGACTATAACACCATTCCAAACAGCCATACAAAGGTACAATTTTGGTTCGCGTGAAATCTATGTGGTTAATTGCTACTTTAGCATTGTTTGAGGATGTGAGTACTCTTATCGCTATAATAGAGCATTAGAGATGTTGGGAGTGTCCTTGCGAAACGAACGAGGAGAGAAAAAAAGGAGAACAAGATATAACATTTTTCATTCACTATGATGAGTGTCTTAGGCCTAGAGTTAGTGTGTTGAAGCCCCATGCATTAGAGGAAACCAGAAACGAAAGATCATGCACTGAAGTGCAACATTTTTTTGGAAATCGCGTGACTACCATAGTAGTGATCTCGATAGTGCATTGTACACGTGAAGTTCCTCTCCAATTACCGCGGTAACGGTTTACTCTACCATTGTTAACAACATGAAAACCTGCATTAAATGTAGACTATCGTGTTATACTACCATGACAGTGCGATTAGCCCTCTCTGGTTATGCAGTAGTCTATCACTGTAATACCTTAAAAAAATTAAGAAGAATGGGGATGTTAAAAAAAAGGAACCGCGTGACTACCGCAACACTGCGGCATGAAAATGGAAATAAACAAGTTCACGTGGATACCGCGGTACTGGCATGGAGTACCACAGTACTGTAATGGAAAACATGAAATTTTGATGCCGACTTGATACCACGATACCGAGAATGGGATATCGCAGTACTATAATTAAAAAACTCAAAATCTCGGGTGAAGACGTGATACTACGGTGCTGGGATGTGGTACTGCGATTAAAAATAGTCCCAATAATGTGGTACTGGGACATGAAAGTGTGATATTGCGATTGAAGATAAAAAATGGAAGTTCTGGGGCACTCAGTATCTATATATTGTATGAGTAGAAAACCCTAAACACACCAATTCACTCCACGATCGCTCTTCTCTATTTGCGAAACAAACCCTAAAGTAGTCTTCTTTATTGCAAACGCACATCTCTTCACAAAATCGATATAGCTACCTACTATTAATTCCCTTCTTCCCCACGCGTGTTCTAAACTAGATTTACCAAGTTCCAATCTTCTTCTAACTATCCCACGAACATTGATAATAGACCAATGATGCTACTGGTGAGGAATCAATCGAGACGCGATGGACTTGACGTAGAAACCATGTTCCAATAATGATCATGCACTGACTAAACCCATATACGTCTTCTTCATCAAACAGAGCCCTCAAATCATTGGCAGCTACCATGAGAAGTAAACAAAGGGGACAACAAGAGAAGGAGCGAAGGGGATTAAGGTATAACGCTCTTCTGCTCATCATGATTTATATTCAACTGCTAGAATCTTAGCTGCTGAAGTGCCACATATCGAAAGTTGAGAATAGAAGCATGAAGTGCAATTCTTGGAAAACAGCCGCAATACCATGGTAACACCCCATATTGTTGCGGAAATACGATTAAAATCGTGGGATTGCCACGATATTGAAAGCGATAACACAGTGAACCCTCACCCGGGTTTGAGTACACATACCAATATAATATTTCTTTTATTTCTGCTAAGACACTTAGGGATGGAAAAACATGATGATCACCCAGTTTTGGCCTATCACACGGACCATACAATATAATTATTAGGAGACCATTAAAAATAAACTATCTACTAATACAAGTGTTACAAACACTAAGAAATCATGATATTAAATCATTAAGGTGAAAGATACATGACGGTTGGAATAACAAAGCGAAGATTTAGAAGGAGCTGAGCGTAAAAATAGGTGGAGATGACTATCTTCCCGCTCTAATATTATGTTAGTCTCAAATGTGATACATGATTGATTGTTTACTATTTTTACATTGTTTAGAGCATGCTAGGAATGTGATAATGCTTACCTATTTAATTGTTGGTTGTTATACATTTATAGCTTGACATGTGATTTGTGTGCTTTCAATATTGATTCGAGAACATGCCATCTATGTTATTTAATGAATAACATGATTTATGTGACCTGACGCATGAGTAATGAATTATTAGCATGATTTTATGCATACATGTAATGTGATGAAGAAATAAATTATGCATGTTAGTGGTTGCTAAATGAAGACAATTAAGAGACTAAGAGCTTGTTTGGTAACTCTACTTTTTAAATATTTAATACTTATTTATTAAGACTTTTTATAATAAAACTAATTAAATAAGAGCTTATATTTTATACAGTGTTTGATAATAATAACATAAAAAGCTCTTATTTAAAAATAGGATATTTATTAAGCAAGCTTGATAAACTTTTATTTTTCTCTTAGTATATGGGTAATTTAGGTCATTTAAATAAAAAATATTAATTTTATATAAAAAAATTATTTATAAATTTAATCATATTACATAATACATTTATTAATAATGTGAATATACATATTTAATTATATTTTCTATATTATTACTTATTAAAACCAACATTTTAAATTTATTTAATTTAATATTCTCATTTTGAAAATATTACATTTTAAAAAGTTTTAAATAACTTAATAATATAGAAAGTTAACAACTAATTAGTTATATTTTTAGTTAATTACGAGATTACAAGATTAATTAATACAAATAGATTAGTTACATTTTTAATTATAAGATTAATGAATACAAATAGGTTAATTTTGACGAACTTATAAATCAAAATTTTTTAGTTAAAATTAGATTGAATTAATTATTTTAAATAGCTTGACAAGGCTATTTTGAAACTTTTTTAAAAAATTTATATCTATTTTGGAAGTATCGAAACCTCTTTATGCTCTTCTTATTTCAAAAAAGCAAAAAAAAATTTGCTTATTATTTAAGAGGTATTTCTTCTATTTCATAAAAAGACTTTAAAAATAAGAGGAAAAAAAAATTAAGTCATCATACATTCTAATTTTTTCAAAGCTCTATTTTAATAAGACTAATCAAAATAAGAGGTTTTAATAAGAGTTACCAAACACTACCTAATTACGTATTGCGGTGGTATTACAGATACTATGATAGTAGTTTGGTATTACCGTGGGTATTTCCCCACCCTAGGCGGGTGTCCATGCCACTGTGGTGGTAGTTGAGTTAGAGTTGAGAATCGAGTGAGACTTCATTCCTAAGGTTGTGTCATGACGAGGAATTGGTCTGAGGGGCAATACTTTCAAGAGTTTGGACACAGGGAAATATCGAAGAGATTCCTCTCGGTCTTAATGTCAACATAAACAATTGAAGTGTTTTTGAAACAACTAATGATTTATAAGTGTTTGCATGTTTTATGTCTTTGATTTTAATAATGTTTGAGATGTGATGTATATGATCCATTGGGCTCTTAAGCTCACCCCACTAATCTAATTTTCAGGCAATCACTGAAAACACTTGCCCACATAAAAGTAAATGGAGACCATTGGAAAAGTCTATTACAATCCACTGTTGAGATTGCATAGGAGTAGAAGAGTTTTTTTTTTATTTTTTTATTTATAGTCGTAGCACATGGAACCCACATATATTTATGGTTGTTTTATTTATTGACTTCGGCCATGGGGCCAGGTGTTGGTTATTTACTCATTTAAACTCAAGCCATGGGGTCAGAGCATTTATCTTTTATGAGTTTATTTATATTATTTCTAGTTGAAGTGCAATCCCTTAAATCATGCATGATCTTATTGTCTATGTTTTCACACTTTGATGTTTTATTGGGATGGTTGTGATTAATAAGAATATAAGTAATATCGCAGTTCCCAAATATTGAAAGCGGACTTGACCATACATTTGACTCGATTCTGTATTAAGGTGAGAAACGAAGATGCCTAGCCAGCGGTGTTTGTGACAGGATTCAGGGGCTAGGTGTTACAAAGGTAGTATCAAAGCTCAGTTAGTAGGTCATTGGGAAAAAGTTCAGTCAATAACTCATTGGGAAAAGTTTGGTCTGGGGCCAAAGGTGGTGCTAGTTTGGTGAGATGCTCACATAGAGCTCAATTAGTAGCTTAGTTAGTTTATCAGTTAATGGCTCAGTCAGTAAGTCACTGGGCTAAAGTCCATAGGGTAAACTATGAACTGCCAGTCCTACAAAGGAGTTGGGGTAGTAGAGACACTGCATACTTAGGTCCAAGGAAAGACCTTAGGTATAGCTTGGGTGTTGTCAAGGTAGCACAGTGGATCATGAATAAAAGATTTTAGGACGTAAGCTAGAGACTGATAACGTGTGAAATGAAACCCTTGATTGATTAGGACACGGATCAGGAGGATCTTGTATTCTTGGTTTCTATATGGTATGGGACACATAGGAATTCGGGGATATAGAAGAATCCTGGACTCGGAGAGTAACACACCATGTTTTGTGAGTGATTGTTGGCTTTGGACAAACTTGTTTCCCTATTCTTGGCTGGTATGGGATAGTCAAGAGTAGTGGGACTTGGGAAGCCTTGGACATTGAGACACTTGTGAAATTGTTTGGGTGTAATAAAATCTCTAGGTGGAAGCCTATGTCGATGGGCAAGAGTGGTATGAAACGCTCGAACTCGAAGGCATGGCTGGAAGCTTGGAATCTTGCTATGCTAGAGTGTTATTTGTAATGTATGTTTGATTGTATGTATAATTGTTTGCTTACATACCTATCCTATGTGGAAAATTTCAATGTATATGTCATGAATGTTTTTAAATCTTGAAACCAAATCCTGTACCCATAAATGAACAATTTATTGTGGACTTAGAAGCATAAACCCATAGGTTGTTGAACAAACGAGAACTTAGAGACATGAATCTAGAGTCATGCCACTACGATGAAAATAGATGCTCTAAGTATATACATGAGATTTATTTGACCAGTATATGATAAATGAATGGATCCTTGGTTGTAGATAAATGGTTGAATCCAAGAGACATGCTACGAGAGCTGTTACATCTAATGAGATTGAACGTTAGGGGCAGGCAGCGTAGGTTAAGTAGATTGAGGCTTAGATTGGAGCTATGTTGGCTCCACAGTTCTAGGATAAAATTGTCAGACGGGTCACTAAGCAGATCATTAGAGTATTGTCATTGCCACAGATGCAGGCACAGGCGGCACCAAAGCCGTAGGTAGAGGCCTCACCTCAGGAGTAGATTATGGTATAGTAGCTGGCGCTCATACCAGAGGTTCCAATTCATCAGAGGCCGTTGGAGGAAGTTCAAGACAAAGAAAAGAGGGTGATGTTGATCTTCCCAATTGATGGTACATTTGACATTATGGCAACAAATTACTGGTATGAGAGTTAGATGAGTAATTGAATGTGTTAGGGGTTATAGGATCCCATAGAGTTATGCTAGCCACACATCAGTTTAAGGGACCAACCAAGAATTGGTGGCGGATGCTGAAGGTAGATCCAAACATGGATGTTCAACACATGAACTAGGAAGAATTCAGAAAAGTGTTCTAGGAGAAATTCTTTCTAGAGGCCACACAAATGTAGATGCAGTCTAAATTCATCAGGTTGACTTAGAGAGACATAACTATGTTTGAGTATGAGGTCAAGTTCACTACATTCGCTAAGTTTGCACCTGAACTGATCAGGAACAAGAAAATGAAGGCCCACAGGTTCGCA
>JAJIYU010004225.1:0-24901 GCA_030144865.1 Tinospora cordifolia | reverse complement strand
TGAATTTCAGTTATTTCTTATATTATTGCCTTATTAAATTCTTAATTTTAAGTTATGTACGGTTAAATACGATCAAGGCATGAAATGACTGAAATAGAAAGTCAAGTGTGCGCTGCTTGTAATGTAACACCGGCCCGGCCCGCCGTTTGGTTTAGTCCACCTTCAAAAAATGGTGGATGCGTCCAATGCTTAATGATACGGGGGTTGGGGTGTTACAAAGAACAAAAGACATTCTGTCGGTGAAAGTGCTGTAAAAACATCACGGGGTAGAAGAAGCCACTTGGGAGCTAGAATGCGAAATAAAGAAAAAGTGTCCACAACTTTTCAATAGAGATCCTTAACTATGTGCAAATTTTGAGGAATAAATTTTTGTAAGGAGGGTAGGTTGTAATACCTAAAGTACCTTCAATAGGCTCTAAATAAAGAACGTTTATAAGGAAAAACACCTTGGGCCAAACTATCATGTGGTTCCAAAACTATGGGTTATACACCTAAATTCCTAGTGCTTAGGGAGATGTTAATTTTTTTAAAATTCGTGTGAACACATGAAGGCATTGCCACCTAAAGGATGTGTAAGTCACATGGGTGGAACACCATGATCGGGTGCACCCCATCCTACCCAATCACCTAGGAATGTCTTCCCAGAATTGAACAAATGTAAAATGATCTTATACACTACATTGATGATTCAATACAGCCACAAGAGGCATCACTTATAGAAATCCATAAAAGGATGATCCCATGTACACCATGTAGTGATCACGTGCACCTCATTGCCAATTAAGCCAAAACTGGCCCACATGTGTGTATGTGTGAGTTTGCACATGTGACAATCCTTATTATAAGATTCTAGAATAAGAAAGATACTCTTGATCTCATCCTAGCTATCACCTTTAAATGAGAAAAAATTAAGATAGAAAGTGTATATGTAGTGATCTCACGTACACATGGTGCCAAAATTGAGGGATTCTCTCCAAATGCACCCAAATTTGATTCTATCTTCAAAGGGAGAGTTTCCTTGTGCAAGATTTGAAAATAAAAATGTGATATGGTGTTTCTCATGCTTTGATATCATACACCCACTAGTAGGACGTCCAAAGGAAAGAGAAAAAAAAATATGCCTTTTTGCCTAAGTGTGATGAGCAAGCAAAGGAATCAAAGGGGAAGGATATGAGAGATATTCACTCTCTTTATGGGACATCCAATACCATTTTAGAAGGGTTATAGAATAATTTCAGTCTCTGAAATTGAATTAGAAACAAAGACTAGCAAGATCACTAGTGGGCCCACAAAAGAGATATACGCACATGTCAAAATATTGCACACTTACAATGTCTTACCTTTAGTGTTTGGAATGTTGCCCAAATGAGAGTGGCTGCCCTAGCTGCCCATGGACGTCCCTTAGTGTGTTTGGAAACTATAACTACCCATCTTCATTGTTCACAAATCATTCATTCCAAGAGCAAGTGAAACGATACTAGTGTGCTCTCTCCCTCTTCTTTCTGTTTCTCTTCTTGGCGCTCATTTAGTGCCTAAGGAAGGGCTTCTAGTTTTAGAGTTTTAGTGGTTATTAGAGAGTGGTTTTGTAGATGTTTGAAGTGACAAAAATTTGGGGGAAACACAGCTGGATTTTTGGGAAACATTGAAAGCTAAGGTGGAAATTGCCCTCTTAAACCTTTTTCATATTTAAGCTGTTAGCATGTCCATTTCGATTGATTTCTTTTTCTGAAAATTTTAAATGTTTAGGTTCAATTTTCTATTCCCATTCATGCAATGTTTCAGATTCATAAATGTTTAAGATCATGCTATTTTTATGATCATTCATGCTAGTATTGTGGTTAGGGATGAGTTCCAAGTTTTGGTGCATGATTTTGAATGATGAATGAGTTGTTTCATGTGTTCTTAAATTCTGAAATTTATTTTCCTATTTATTGTATGATCTGAAATATTATTATTTTTTCTTTAACATGAGATCTAAGATGAGAAACATAGTGATACAAACCACATACCATCATAGTTGTTTGAGTAACACTATGGGTGTTTTCTTCTTATGATTAGTTCATGAGGTTTATAATACCTAAGTGAATGGTTGGTGGGTTAAAATCCCCAAGTCCAAAGTCCAATGAAATAGACTAAGAAATGTCATATTTCACTCTAAGGAGTCACTTAGTTGAGAACATCAAGGGTTGAAAAACTCTTTTGGTCTAAATTACAACTTGCACAATCTAAATGCTTGAAATGCTCTAATGCTTTAAAGTGGTTGAAGTATGTATGTGTTAATGTCTAGAATATGAAGATAGTTGTTTAAGATCCACTGAGCTTTGGGCTCACTCTTCCTTTAACATTTTTCAAGAATTTGAACTTGTGAAGAAGAATGTGGGACGCCTCCCTTTTAGTGTCCTTTTATCTTGACAACTCAATAGTAGCAGATTTCATGAAATCTATGTACTTTAGCACCAGGTCGTGGGTTCGAATCTTCGTGGAGGTGAAAGAAAACCCCAAGGGGAGGCGACAGTAACTTGTGAGTCACCATACTCGCGGTGTGTGTCCAGGGCGTGCGGTGTGTCAGATCTATGTGGTGTGACAATAAAAAGGTGACTTTTTTGTAACACACCAACACACCAAACACACCGGGTCACTCACAATTGTGATGTGAATCAAGAATCTTTGTCTGATACTATTATCTTAGGCAAACCATGAAGTATTACTATCTCCTTCACATAGAGTTCTCCCAACTTGCTAACTTGGTTTGTGGATCTAATTGGAAGGAAATGGGACACTTTAGTGAGATGATCCACAATCACCCATACAATATCTTCTCCCTTCTGGTTCTAGGGTAATCTACTAACAAAGTCCATGGCAATGTTGTAATACACTAAAAAATTTGTACAAGATGAAATGAAAATGATTCTCTTTAATTATACGTGTTATTTTCTCAGATTTCAGTGTTCAAATGACAATTCAAGAGAGAAAGGAAAACCATCTTCAATCCGTGTGCTCTCCAATTTGCACTATCAATCCAAAGCTAATCCGAGGGCTAAGAGGGACGATCCATGTGCTCAAAATAGAAAGGGAAGTCTTCAATCTGTGTGCTCTCCAATTTGCATCATTGATCCAAACTAATCTAAGGGCTAAGAGGGATGATCCATGTGCTCAAAAGAGAAAGGAAAGTTTTCAATCCGCGTGCTCTCAAATCTGCACCATCAACCCAAAACTTTTTTGTGGTCAAAAGAGAAAGGGAAGTTTTCAATCTGTGTGCTCTCCAACCTGCACCATTGATAAAAAAACTAATGTGGCACTAGGAGGGACGATCTCTATGCTCAAAAGAGAAAGGAAAGTTTTCAATCCGTGTGCTCTCCAATCTACATTGTCGATTCAAAACTAATTCGAAGGCTAAGAGGGATGATCCGTGTGCTCAAGAAAGAAAGGAAACTTTCCAATTTGTGTGCTCTCCAATCTGCATTGTCGGTCCAAAACTAATTTGAGAGCTAAGAAGGACAATTCGTGTGAAAGGAAAATTTCCAATGAGCAACTTGCCATTCCTTGCCCATTGAAACTCTATACAAACCCCCCTAGTGTTCTCATTCTCTTCAACCCAGAGCAAAAACTGATAAGGTCCCTTTTATTCTCTCTAGCCTTCTTCTTGGCACCCCTCTCAGTTCTTGAGTTATCTTGAACTATTCCTGAGTGATGTTTTGTGTTCTTGAGTGTTTAAAGGACTTAAAGCATAGGAGTGCTACTGGATTTCAGATTCTAGCAACTAATTTGTTCAACTGAGGTGGAAGTGAATTCTAGAACTTTCTCTTTATTGTTTTAGATTAATGACATGTTCATGCATTTTTCCAATTCAGTTTATCATGTATATTTTAATTTTAGTTTGTTAATCATAATTTAAATTTTAGATCTATCATGAATGCCATGTTCAATCATTCATGAAACCATGTCGTGCTTAGATTGCGTATGCCTAGGTTTATTTTGATGCATGATGCATGCTATGTGCCATTTTCATGCTTGTTATGTTAACAAGATTTGCATGCTAAATTTATTTAATTCTTTATGATTCATGAATATGAGATAACAAGAAAGATGTTGAGATTAAGAATCATGTTCTATCATAATAATCCAAAGGGGTTATTGTCGATGTTCTTTACATGTGATTAGTTTACATGGGTGTGATCCCAAAATACTTGGAATATGGGTGAGACCCTAAGTGTAATGAAATTGGCAAAATGAATGCCTTTTCACTCAAGGGAGGTAAAAAATAAGAACATCAAGGTTTGGAACCCTTTTAGTCTGATTTATAATTATAAATAAGAAGTTGTTTGAAATGCCTAATGAATGCAAGTGCTTGAATTTGGATGTTCTATTAGTTTAAAATAGAAACTTGGTCGTTTTTAAAATGATCCACCAAGTTATATGCTCATCCTTCCCCTTTTATCTTTTTAGGGAACTAAACTCATGAAAAAACATGATGTCAACTAGTTTATCTTTATTTTTGAAAGTTTCTAATTATGGTGTAAGGGCATGTTGCCCCAGTTTTGATATTCTATTGCAATTTAGAATTCTGTTGTAATTGTTTCTATTTTGAGTTACTAAGTTTTGAATTTACGGTTATGTATTTTCCTTATCTATTTATGAAATGAATAAAGATTTAAGATTTCTTTTATCCCACCGTATTGTCTTTTCGAATTAATAATTTAAATTAATGCAAGTTGAACACTCTAAATATTTAATAAGACTTGGGATAAAAGAACCCTAAAGTCAAGTGTGAGTCACTTATAATTGTAATACAAGCTCGACCTACCTTGTAGTTAAGTCCAAATCTAAGACTCAAGGGTTAGGGTTTACAAAGGTAGTATCAAAGCCTAGGCATTAGTTGTTGGGCAAAAATTAGAAAGTCAAGCATAGACATTCATTATTGTGCTTGAATTAGAAAGTTAAATTTTATACCAATGGTGGTATCAAATTTAGAAAGTACCAACTCAATTAGGTTTGACTTATGCTTTGAGTTGAAATTAGAGTGCCCTACCTTATAGTTTGAAATTGAAAACTGTTTTCAAAAAGGAAATATATGTTTTAAAATGTTTTATTTGTATACAAATACTGCAAGTGGAGATGATAGTAGGTAAGCCTTGTCCCGTGTAAAGCTAAACATTGAAAGGGAGGTAGGTTATCTCGCCTAAGAAAGTGCAATTGCTAAGCAGACTTTGGTCTTGCTGCCTGATCTAGAGGTTGTCCCAGTAGCTTATATGAGTAGTCGGAGTTGAAGAACACCTGTATTTCTATAAAAGAAAATTAGAAGGGGGAAAATTAGGGCAAAAAGTTTACTAAAAGTCAAAAAAGATGTCAAAGGTAGTATCTTAACTAAATAGAGGTTGTTAGTTTAACCAGATTGAAACCTTAGGTCTAGGAAAGGGACCTTGGATAGAAACATGGTTATAGCCAAGGGTGGCATAGTGGATCAAATGAATAAAACTTTAGGACATAGGTTAGAAATTGAAAATGTGCAAGAACATAATTTTTGTTTGGTCAGGACACGAAATCAAGAAGATTCCATAACTTTGGTTTCTATGTGGTATGGGACGCATAGGAATTTGAGGTTATGGAGGAAGCTTGTACTCGAAGAATGATGGACCATGTTTGGTGAATGATTAGTGATTTTGGAAGAACTTGCTTCCCTATGCTTGGCTGGTATGGGATAGTCAGGTATGATGGGGCTCAGAACACCTTACTTGTCGAGACATTTGTGAAATTTTTTGGATGTGGCAATTATATAAGTGGAAGGGCTAGAGTGGTATGGGATACTTAAACCTAGAAGCTTAGATGGAAGCTTAGAACTTTGCTATATTAGCAGCAAAATTACACGACTTTATGATTGTTTGTGATACCTTGAAAATTTTGTACGGAATGAAATAAAACAATTTAAAACAATTCAATCCCCATTTGGGTAAACATGAATGAGAAATCAGACAGGGTTCGTTTCAGAAATAAATTTAGTAGGTCCAAAACCTTCATTTAGTGAAGCTTAAGGGCCCAAAATGACTAGAGAAGGAAATGATATGACATGAATTGATCAATTGGATAATATATCAGAAAATCATTTCATTTGCTCAAAATTAGAGTTTCATTTGCTTATGACCATTTAGTGGATTCTAAATACGGAAAGAAAATTTGGATAACCCTAGCCAAATAATAGTTTGAAATTTTTATTATTTTCATGTGAACCCAAAAATATATGATAAAGGCCTTAATTCCTAGCCAATTATGAAATATGAATTTTTACTAAATTCATGTTGACCCAAAAATGCATGGGTGATGATGTAAGCGTGACATGATCATGGGTGATTAAGTGCACAACACCCTACCCAATGGTATGGGATGTCTCCATGAGGAATGATTCTATATGCCAAGTATATGATCATGTATGCCCACACCTACCTAACTACATGGGACATTTCACCTTGTTTAGAAACCATTAAGAATGATATCATGTACACACAAACATTAATCATGTACACCATGCCCCACTTAGGAAAAAACAACACATGTGTGTGTGTGTGTGTGCGCACATGTGAATAACCCAAATAGAAGTTTCCAAAGTATAATTTATGCTCACAATGGAAACCCCAGCCAACACAAACAAAGAAGAAACAAAAATTAGAAATAGGATAGCTACCTAAACAAAAGGATGCTCTAATCTTGGCACTACATAAGTGAAAGACCATCATAACCTTCATGCAACAAATCCTAGCCGTCCCCTTATGACTTGTGTGTAAAACCTAGCTTCCACCCTGGTGAGAAAACCCTAATCTAAGATGCCCAAGCCATGCCTCCCATGTGTTTCAAAAATCTACATAAACCCCCCTAATGCACTTGTTCTTTTTTGTTCCAAAACAAGAGCATAATAGTTTCTTTTGATTTTCTCTAGCCCTCTTCTTGGCAACCCCTTTTCCATCTATTGTGTTCTTGAGTGATTTTCAATTAGAAGTTAGGATTTTAGGTTACTTTTACATTCTTGAAGTTGCTAGTTGTTCTTGAATAGCATACAAGAGGAACCTCTGCTGAATTTTTGAGAAAATGCTTCTTAAAGTGGATAGGATTTCCTACACTTCTACTTTGCTAGTTTGAGTTTTTAGTATATTCATGCATCTTTTATTTTCAATTAGCACGTTTAGTTTCAATTTTCAACATGTCTAATCTTGATTTAAATTCAGTTTATCATGTATGCATGTTTTAAGTATTCATGATACCATGCCATGCCCAGTTTTCATGCTTAGGTTTGATTTGAATTATGAAGCAAGCTATGTATTGATTTCATGCTTTTTAAATGTTTTACTCTTAATTTTTATTATTCTAATTTAAGAATCATGAATATGTTAGAATTAAGTTTAAGAATTTGAAATTTACAAACCCCGTACTGTCATAGTAATCTAAGTGGTGCTATGGGTGTTCTTTATAGATACTTAGGGTATGTGGGCCTCATCACTGAATGTGGATGGGTGTGAACCAAAGTACTTGAAATATGGGCATGAAATCCTTATTCCAATGGAATATGACAAGATGAATTGTCTTTCCATCCAAGAGTGGAGTATTTTAATAAGAACATTGAGGGATTAGAACACCTTTGGCCATGCACCACTTCAAGAGACTGGCTAGATCGTCCATCTTTCGATCACTAGTATTAGGAAATGGAGAACCATATGAACGTACTGAAGGTGATAGGTTCGTGTATGGTCGCACTTTGGCCATGCACCACTTCAAGAGACTTGCCAGAAGTCGGTAGCGAATGATGAAGATTGATCCTAATACAAAGGTTGAAGCAATGAGCTGGGAAGAGTCCATGGCGATCTTTTATGAAATGTTCTTTCCTAAAGTTGAAGCTGGGAAGATTGATCCTAATACAAAGGTTAAAGCAATGATGAAGATTGATCCTCAACAATAGTAGCAACAAAACAATTAGTGAGAAGGTCAGAATGGTTGTCCTCAGGGTAGAAAACAACAATAAAATGTGAATCAGGGGCAAAACCAGGGCCTTGGTTAAAACCAGGTCTGTAATACCCTAAAAGTCTATAAGGCCTCTGCACACTAGTAAACAATTAAAATAAATAATTAATTAGATAAATAAGAAAATAATAAAATGCTTAAAAACCATGTAGAATAAGTCCAAATAAACTCAAAATAAATATAAAAATAATATAAATTCAGAATGCACAAGAAATGGCAAAGAAAAAGCAAAAGAAGTCAAAATTTCACTAGTTATCACAATAATGAAAGTTAATGAGCATGATAATTCCAAACAAACCGAAAAAATGGATAATAATGCGTCGTCCTAGTTACCATGGTTACTAATTATGGTAATACCTGATTATTGCAGTAATTCTTGGATGATCGCGGTAATCATGAAAAAATCCAGAAACGAGTACAATGTGTTGTCCTAGTTACTGTGTTCACTAACCACTGTAATACCTGATTAATACAGTAATTCTTGGATGACCGCGATAATTTGCGAATCTTATAAATATGCAATGTTTGTGGAAAATCATAGATATGAGTTTTGTGCTCCACAACTTGGGGTTTTCTCTCCTAAACCCTAACCAAGCTTTCTAATCTCATTTCTTAACATTTCTTTTGAGTTCTAAGGAGGATTAAGCCCCCACAAATCCCTCTCTACTGGTTTGTAAGCTTGGATCCGTGAAGAGCAAGCCCCACCAAGAAGAGGATCTGTAGAAGTGTTGCTCCAAAACATCTTTTTCTTAGGTAAAATCACAAAACCTACTTGAAATCTTGATTTCTTAGCATTGTGAATCCTTCTCCTTAGTGTAAACACGTTTCTCTTTGAAGCGTAAGTATTTGAGGGTTGCAAGACTTTGTTTTGGCCAGAAACGAAGAGGAAAAGTGTAGATCTCCAAGGTAAAAAGATTTCCTTTAGTTTGATGTGTGTTTTAGACCTAATGTGTGTGTATTGAAGTGTTAAACACATGTCGCCAACTCTGGCGACCGCGGTAATCTGTCATGTACCTCATCTTTTCTCTTGTTTTTGTTTTGGCCTTGTGTACACTGTGAAATACATATGTAAGGGACATAAATCTAGAATTTTTACCCTTTTTGAATGCTTTAGACTCACATTATCTTGGTATTAAAATCTTATAGATTAAAGATCTAAACACGTGTGGCAAGGAGTAAAGGCACAAGGGAAAGAGATACAATGTGAGTGCGATTACTATACTCACTACTATTACTTGAATTTTTAATATCAAACATGATGCTTGTCTACTTTAAAATGAGTACTTAGGAGCATGCTAGGATTGTTTCTTGTGTAACCATTGATTTGATTGATTGATTGAGTGTTGGGATTACATGCTAATTATTTTGTGATTGTGATAATCACATGCCTAGATGACAAAGAGGATGATAATTATAGTCAAATCATATGATTGTTTTATGTATATGTTTTACACGTACTATGAAATAGTATCTATGATGAATGATTTTCATACATGACTTGAGATGACATGTGAAACTAAAGAAGATTAAATTAAGACTTTAAAACTCTATGTACCGGGGCAATGATTGGCCTTTGGGTGTCATCGTGGGTGTCCCTACCTAAGCTGATTGCGACAACTGATTGTGTCTTCGGACGAAGAGTTATTGCAGGCTTCTCTCCATAGATCGTGGACACGAAAGGTAACCAACCCTTGAACGTTACCCCCAAATTCGCTCCTGAATCGCACGGGAACACTAAGAGTTGGGTTTTTTTAGTCTGTGTTCTGATAGAATGACAAATGAAGTCATTGAAATGCCCTAATGTAATGAAAGTGTTTGCATGTTTTGTATTTTGGTCTAAATAATACTAGTGATGTTTTGTATGATCCACTAGGCTTTTGAGCTCACCCCACTTTTTGTTTCAGGTGACAGTTGACACGGTACGAGTTAACCATCTCCGGGTGACTTCGATTATTTTTGGGTGAAACCTCTCTGGGGAGGTTGTTAAACGTATTTTGTAAATAATATTTTCCTATATTTAATGACAATTAGGCTTGTGCCCATTTCTTTTTTGGATTAAACATTTTAAATGTGATTAAATGTTTTGGGTTATTTCAAAAATCCTTGGATTAGTTAAATCTTAAATTTGAAGTTTTTCATTTTATTTGTAACTTTAATGTTTCAATTCATTTTTTGCAAACTCTGATGGTTTTGAACTTGGGTCGTTATGCCTCATGTTTTTCCCTTAAAAATTTTCCAATCAATCTTAGTTGCTTATAAACTCTCATTTCCAAAAATATCATGTATATTTTAAATTGATTTTAGAACATATTTGATAGAAAGGCTTGGAAGCATGTGATAAATAGAATGAGAAGGAATGACGTGGCCTCTGGCTCTCGGCGAACGACCCGAGTTCGGCATCTCCTGCTGAATGGGCATGCCATCTCTGCCCACGACCCCAACGACTTAGCACAGAGAGAGAGAAACCATGAGCCAAGGTGTCACAAGGCTATAATGTTTGATGTTGGCGAGGGTCAAAAAGAGTAAATCCTAGCTATGGAAGATACATTACTATTATTCAATGTTGCCGTAAGATTGTTATTTCATTCGAGTGCCTCAAAATCTTTTATCTCTGAAGAACTAGATGATAGGCGGCTACTTGTAACAAAAACACTGCCCAGGACTTTAAATGTGTCCACACCAATAGGGACCATTGGTTACCTCAAAAAGAATGTGTAGTTGTGACAGAAGGTTTGGAGATAAACTCATATTAGTTGACCCATGTACCTTACCGTTTTATGGCTATGAAGTGACTTGGGGATGGATTGGTTAACTAATACCAAACCCATATGGATTGTCCTAAGAGGGGAGAGTAACCATAACCATACCTTCAAGGGAAACCTATAAAATTAATGGAGATATGCGAAGATTATTGAGGAGTCCAACCATACCCATGTTGAATTGTTTGATGTCGAAAGACGAGTTCGAGAGACTCTTAAAGGAGGACTTTGTTGAGTAGAAGAGAATCTAAGATCTAGCAGTTGTTAGTGAGTACGGAGACGTATTCCTAGATGACTTACCTAGACTACCACCTGCTAGAGAGTTAGAGTTCAAGTTTGAACTTCACCCTAAAACCAACCTTATAGCCATACCTCCATATAGAAGCTCCAATTGAACTGATTGAGTTGAAGTCTCAACTAGACGAGATCTGGGAGAAAGGCTTTATTAGGTAAAGTGAATCACCTTGGGGAGTTCTCGTATTGTTCATGAAGAAGAAAGATGGTTGCATAAGAATCTGTGTCGATTATAAGAAGTTGAACGAAGCAACTGTGAAAAACAAGTACCCTCTACCAAGGATTGATGACCTATTTGATCAATTGAGAGGAGCCACTCATTTCTTGAAGATTGATCTTAGGTTGGGATATAACCAACTAAGAAAGGAGTCTAAAATACACAGGACAACCTTCAGGACATGACATGGACACTTTGCGTTTACCGTGATGCCTTTGGTTTAACCAATGTGCCAGCAACATTTATGGATTTAATGAGCTGAGTGTTTAGACAATACCTTGATCAATTTGTGGTGGTATTCATGGACGACATCTTGATTTACTCTAAGTTAGAAGCTAAACACTTAGAATATTTGCGGATAGTGTTGGAGACCCTCAAAACACCAATTATATGCCTAGTTTAGCAAGTGTGAATTCTGGATGAAGACAATCAAATTCCTTGGCCACGTAGTATCAACGAAAGGCATCTCTATTGATCCAAAGAAAGTGGAAGCTGTCATGGACTAAAAACAACCAAATATGGTTACAGAGATCAAGAATTTCTTATGCCTGGTTGGATACTACAAGAGATTCATCCAAGACTTCTCCAAACTAGCAGAACCTACGAACAAGTTGATCAAGAAAGGCGTCAAGTTTACTTTGGATGAGAAATTCGAATAATCATTCCAAGATTGAAGAGGAGATTGACTTCGGCCCCCATCTTAGTTACTCCAACCCATGGTGTCACTTATGTCCTATGTATGGATGCTTCATTGAGTGGATTGGGAGCAGTCCTGATTCAAGAAAAGCAAGTAGTCGCTTATGCTTCACGACAACTGAAGATCCATGAGAAGAATTATCCTACACGTGACCTAGAGTTAGCAACCATTGTATTTGCCCTGAAGATTTGAAGACACTGCCTTTATGGTGAGAAATTCGATTAATTTTCAGATCACAAGAGCTTGAAGTACGTCTACACCCAGAAGGAGTTGAACATCAGGCAACGAAGATGGATGGAGTTCTTGAAAGACTATGATTTTCAATTGCACTACCATTTGGGGAAGGCAAATGTGGTAGTCGATGCCTTAAGTAGGAAGTTTAACGAATAGGAAGAAGAAAAGAGTAGATGTACCATTTGATTGAAGACTTTAGTTGGGTGTAACCTTGAAGGAAGAGCGAGCCTCTCTCTACAACATGTCTTCCCAATTGGATCTTCTACACCAAATCAAGGATGAAAAAAGGCTAGACAAATGGCTCACTAGGCTAATAGAGGGAGTTACACAGGGTAAGCATGCTGACTTCATGTTAGGTGTTGAGAATACCTTAAGACTCAGGGAGAGGATCTAAGGATACCCCTTGATCTATTCAGCTACCGCTTCCCCCTAATCAAGGATGTTCCCCAAGCCAGACTTTCAAAATGAGTCTATGGACTTAGACTTTCATCGCCCCCGGATGGGGAATGAATCCCTACACCTAACCGTTCCGCTCGCTCTAGAGCTCGTCCAGAAGTACTTCTCGGCTTCTTCTCTTTTCTTCTTTCAAATTCTGATTTTCGAAGACCTGCTAAGGTATATAGACCATACTACATGAGGCTAATCAAACCAAGTATACGATGCGTCCAGGAGGAGACAAAATCTACTAGAACCTCAAAAAGGCTTACTAGTGGAGAGGAATGAAGAGAGACATGGCTAAACTTGTTTCCAAGTGCTTAATCTGTCAACAAGTGAAAATAGAACATCGAAAATCCTCTAGAATGTTACAACTACTCCCTACCCCTAAATAGAAATGGGATAACATTGACATAGACTTTGTCAGTGGTTTGCCCAAAAACCAGAAAGGGAAAGATACTATATGGGTGATTGTGGATTGTCTCATTAAAGTAGCTCATTTCTTGCAATCAGATTCACAGGTCAAGTCAATAATTTTGGAGAACTCTATGTGAAAGTGATAGTAAGACTTCATGGTGTACCCAAGACGATAGTAACTGACCAGGACTCTTGATTCACTTCAGAATTTTGGCAGAATCTACAAAAGGAGTTGGATACGAAACTCACCATGAGTACTGCTTTTCACCTTTAGACAGATGGGTAGCCTAAGAGAGTTTTTCAGACATTAGAGGAATTGATGAAGTCTTGTGTTCTAGACTTTAAAGGAAACTGGAGCAAGTACCTATACCTAGCAGAATTTACCTACAACAACACTTATCAAGCAAGTATCAACATAGCTCCATATGAATCTCTTTATACGAAGCCTTGCAGATCACCAACCTGTTGGGCCGAACTTGAAGATCATGTACTCACTGGGCCAGACTTGGTAGGAGAAATGAATAACCAAGTCAAACTAATACGAACGAGATTGACCGCAACACAGAGTTGACAAAAGAGTTATGCTAACAGGAGGAGGAAACCCCTAGAGTTTCAAACAAGCAACAAAGTATTCTTGAGCGTAAGTCGTTAAAAAGGGATTAAGAGGTTTGACTATAAGGGGAAGCTGTCGCCCACATTCGTCAACCCATTTGAGATACTCAGAAGAATCAGAGAATGTGCTTACGACTTATACCTACTGAATCGAATGACCTCAGTACACAATGTTTTCCATGTGTCGATGTTGAGGGAGTACGAACTTGATCCTTCTCACATAATCCACTAGGAGGAGGTGAATATCCAAGATGATGCCACTGATGAAGAAGTGAGAGTTAGAATTCTTGATCACAAGGTACAAAACTTGAGAACGAAGGATATCTTCTTCTTCAAGGTTGTTTGGAAACATTAAAGAATAAAAGAAGCCACCTATGAACTGGAAAGTGAGATGAAGAGCAAGTATCCACACCTTTCCACTAGAAATACATGAGGAAATAACACCTAAAACAATGCGTATAAATCTTGAGGACGAGCTCCTTTTTAAGGAGGGTAGGTTGTAATACCCTAAAAACTTTGTACAAGATGAAATGAAATGATTCTCTTTAATTATATGTGTCAATTTGTCATAATATCATTTTAGTGGTCAGTTGACCATCTTCAATTTGTGTGTTCCCCAATCTGCACTATCGATCCAAAGCTAATCCGAGCGCTAAGAAGGATGATCCGTGTGCTCAAAAGAGAAAGGTAACTTTTTAATCTATGTGCTTTCAATCTGCACCATCTACCAAAGCTAATTCGAGGGCTAAGAGGGACGATCCGTGTGCTCAAAAGAGAAAGGGAAGTTTTCAATTTGTGTGCTCTCCAATCTGCACCGCCATTCCAAAACTAATCCAAGAGCTAAAAGGGAAGATCCATGTGCTCAAAAGAGAAATGGAAGTTTTCAATCTATGTACTCTCCAATCTGCATCGTCGATCCAAAGCTAGTCTAAAGGCTCAAAAGAGAAAGGGAAATTTTCAATCCGTGTGCTCTCCAATCTACACGGTTGATCCAAAACTAATACGAGGGCTAAGAGGGATGATCCATCTATTCAAAAGAGAAATGGAAGTTTTAAATTCGTGTGCTCTCCAATCTACATCGTCGATTCAAAATGAATCTGAGGGCTAAAAGGGACGATCCGTGTGCTCAAGAGAAAAAGGAAAGTTTTCAATCCGTATGCTCTCCAATCTGCACCATCGATCCAAAAATAATCTGAGGGCTAAGAGGGACAATTCATATGAAAAGAAAGTTTCCAATGAGCAACCTACCACTCCTTGCCCATTGAAACTCTACATAAACCCCCCTAGTGCTCTCATTTTTTTCATCCTAAAACAAGAGCTGATAAGATCCCTCTTGTTTTCTCTAGCCCTCTTTTTGGCACCCCTCTCAGTTCTTGAGTTATCTTGAACTCTTCTAGAGTGATCTTATGTGTTCTTAAGTGTTTAAAGGTCTTAAAGCACCAGAGTGTTGCCAGATTTTAGATTCTTGCAACTAATTTGTTCAACTAAGGTGGAAGTGAATTCTAGAATTTTCTCTTTACTGTTTTAGATTAATGACATGTTCATGCATTTTTCAAATTTGGTTTATCATGTATATTTTAATTTCAGTTTGTCAATCATGATTTAAATTTCAAATTTATCATGTATGTTATGTTCAATCATTTATGAAACTATGCCATGCTTAGATTGCATATGCCTAGGTTTATTTTGAAGCATGATGCAAGCTATGTGCCCTTTTCATGCTTGTTATGTTAACATGATTTGCATGTTGAATTTATTTAATTCTTTATGATTCATGAATATGAGATAATAAGAAAGATGTTGAGATTAAGAACTATGTATTGTCACAATAAGCCAAAGAGGTTATTGTGGGTGTTCTTTACATGTGATTAGTTCACATGGGTGAGATTCCAAAATACTTGGAATATGGGTGAGACCTTAAGTCCATTGAATTAGTAAGATGAATGTCTTTTCACTAAAGGGAGGTATTTTGATAAGAATATCAAGGTTTGAAACCCTTTCAATCTAATTTACAACTGCAAACAAAAAAGTTGTTTGAGACACCTAATGAATGCAAGTGCTTGAATTTGGATGTATTATTAGTTTAAAATAGTAACCTAGTTGTAATACCCAAAATTCTCTGTACTCAAAGAAATGAAATTTATCATTTATTTAGTAAAATTTGGGTGCAAAGCAAAATCGAGCTTATTTCAAGGCTAAATTTGGCTTAATTTAGGGTACTTAGAGGGATTGAAATGACCCAAAAAGAAATGGAATGACATGAACTAACAAAATGAATGACATATCCAAAAATTAGAACAATTGGCGAAGATTTGGATTTTTATTTGCCTAGTGACCTTAGTGGGTCTTAAATAAGGAAAGGTTTTGAAAGAAAACCACCTAGGGCCAAACCATACTTTAAAATGTGCATTAGCTCCATATGATTTCAAAGTTATAGGATACAAATCATAATTCTATGTAAATAAGGAGATATTAACTTTTATTTGATTTTTGTGAACCCATGAAGTCATGGCTACCCTAACATGTGCAAGTCACATGGATGGAACACCATGATTGTGTGCACCCTACCCTACCCTAAGCTCCATTATTTGAAACCATGAAGAATGATCCCATGTACCATATAAATGATCAAGTATGCCAACACCTATAGAAACCATGAAGAATGATTCCATGTGCCGAGATAAATGATCATGTATACTAAGGTTACATATAAAATGTCTCATAAGTATGTGTGTGGGCACATGTGACAACCCCAAGATAGAAGTTTAATGAAAGTGGCTAATTTAAAGAGGTATAGGACAATTCCTTCACCTAGAAAAAATCAAAAAATAGAAATTTGTCTCATGCTCACATGTGGAGCCAAAAGGGAGAGAATCTAAGGGAAATAAAAAACATTTCAAAGCTTTGTTTTTGTGTACCCATATTAGAAACTTGTTTGATTTCATGAATACCAACATATTACAATGTTTCCCTACTAATAGAGGATGTCCAAGAGAGATTGGAATGTATTCTAAACATTTAATTATGTTCACACACATAAAAGAAACAAATAAGGTTCAAAGATTTTGCTCACACATAGATTTGAAACCTTAGCGGTCCCACTTTCTAACCATGAACACACTTGCCCTCTTTATGCAAACCATCCCCTTATGAGTTTAGAAACATGCCCAAACGTGGTGAGCTGCCCTAAATTCCCCCTTCTACTCATGAACACCTATAAATACCCCCTCTTGCTCACATTCATCTCATCTCAAAGCAAAGAGTTGACACTTCCCTCTTTGTTTGTTCTTGGCCTCTTCTTGACACCTCTTTTCACTCGCTTTTCTTACTTATGTGAGAAGTTCTTATTTCAGTATTTTAGAGAGTTCTTAAAGTAGTTTTGTTGGTGATTAAAAGTTCTTTAAGTTCTGAAAGTGGTAGGTATGGGGAACCTCTGCCAGATTCAATAAGAAACTTGGATTAAGGTAGAAGAGATTTCTTGAACTTCTACTTTGCTCTTTCAAATTTCTACCATGTTCATGCTTGTTTCAATTTTAGTTTTCAACATATTTAATTTTAGTTTTAGCATGTTTAATCATATTTTAATTTTAGTTCAACATGTTTTTATGTTTTAATCACTCATGAGAACATGTCACGCTTAGAATCCATGTTTATGATTTAATTCAATGTTTCAAGCATACTATGTGATGTTTACATGCTTTCTTGGTTGTTTAAAATTCTGATATTTACATTTTGAATTTCGTTTATGATTATGTGATTCTTAAATATAAAAAATTAAAGATAAGAACCAGTACTATCATAGTGACTCGTATGAGCGCTATGGGTGTTCTTAACACATGCTTGGAGTGTGTGGTTGTAGAGCGCAACTAAGGGATACTTGGTCTATGGCATCCAATGAAAAGTGACAAAGAAATGTCTTTCTACCCTAAAGAGGGGTATCTAAATTAAGAACATCAAGGGAGTATAACCCCTCTCAGTCTTAACGTCAACTACAACCAAAAAGTTGCTTGAATCACTTAATGCATGAAAATGTTTGAATTTGGATGTGCTATTGATTAAAATAGTAACTTAGTTTTTTAATAAATGATCCACTGGCTGGCTATGTGCTCACCCCTTCCATTTATTTTTTATGAATCTAAAATTTATGATCAAGCTTGCTAAGGAATTAGAAAGTCTATTTTTACAAAGTTTCTATGTAAGGGCATATCACCGAAATTTTGAATAAAGACTTCTGTTGACTTTTTGTTTTAAATTTTAGAGTTACGTACTCTTTACTTTGATTATATGAATTCAATAATGTAATTCTTTGTTTTGCTTTTTGAATAAACAAAGAGTTTGAAGTTTTCTTTTATTCACTTGTATTATCTTATTGAAAATTAAACTCACTGGACGTGAATTGATGAGTATTTCAATTAGTGTTAGAATCAAGGAATTGAGATGCAAGTTGTGTACTTATAAATGTAACATTAGACCCAACTCGCCTTGTGGTTGAGCTTGAACCTATCTCTTGGGGGTTGGGGTGTTACACTGGTCGTTTTTTAAATGATCCGCTAGGTTATGTGCTCACCTTTCCTCTTTTATCTTTTCAGGGAACTAAACTCATGAAAAAGCATGATGCTAGCTAGTTTATCTTTATTTTAGAAAGTTTCTAATTATGATGTAAGGGCATGTTGCTCAAGTTTTGATATTTTGTTTCAATTTAGAATTCCACTGTATTAGTTTCTATTTCAAGTCATGTACTCTCTTTCTAAGTTTTGAATTTAAGGTTTTGTACTTTCCTTTTCTATTTATGAAATGAATAAAGAGATTTCTTTTATCTCATCGTATTGTCTTGTCGAATTAATTATTTAAATTAATGTGAGTTGAGTACTCTAAATATTCAATAAGACTTGGGATAAAAGAACCTGAAAGTCAAGTGCGAGTCACTTGTAATTGTAGTACTACCCCAACCTGACTTGTGGTTAAGTCCAAATCTAAGACTCAAGGTATGGGGTGTTACAAATGTTATCCCACTTCCATTTAGGGACAAGAAGTAGTTGTAACATTTCAAAGGGTTTTTGATGTTTTGCCTTTACATGCTAACAGGTTAAACACTTGGAGACAAACTTAGCCACATCTCTCTCCATTTTTCTCCATGAGTAGGTCTTTCTGAGGTTTAGATACATCTTGTCACAACCAAGATGCATTGTGTGCTTGGTCTGATGGCTTTCATCTAGTATAGTCTGCTTACTATGTCCATTCGGAGGCACACAAGCCTTATCTTCAAGTCTTAGGGCATTCTCAACATCTAGCCTAAAATCAGTATGTTTACCATGTTTTACTCCTTCTATCAAGCTTGTGAGCTACTTGTCTTGCCTTTGTTCATCCCTGATCTGATGTAGAAGATCCAGTCAGCAAAACATATTGTAAAGATAGAACTGGTTCTCATCTAATTCTACACCAAAATTGAGCTCCTCAATTAGTTGGTACATATAACCCTTCTCCTCATCCTACTTGTTAAACTTTCTACTCAAGGCATCGGCCACTACATTGGTCTTCTTCGGATGGTAGTGTAGTTGGAGGTCATAATCCTTATAGAACTCCATCCATCTTCGTTGCCTGAAGTTCAATTCTTTCTAGGTTTATATGTATTTCAAACTCTTGTGATCTAAGAATAGATGAAACTTCTCATTGTATGGATAGTGTTTCCAAATCTTTAGGGCAAAGACAATGGCAGCTAACTCCATGTCATGGGTTGGGTAGTTTTGTTCATGAATCTTCAATTATCTTGAGGCATATGCAACAACCTTTTCATCTTGCATCAAGACTGCTCCCAATCCATTCTGTGAAGCATTTGTACACAGGAGATTAGTAACACCATGATATTAATAAATTATTTAAATTGCAAAGATTGAGTTATTAGAAATTAAATTCTACGAAAAGGCTTGTAAGTAAATTATTAAAGTTGAAATTTCAAATTAAGGAAATTTAGAGGACTTAGAAGTTAATTTCATTATAATTTATAAAATTCTAGAATTCAGGAATAATCCAAAATTAGTTGAAACTAATATCTAGATTCTATAATTAGTTTGGAAAAATATTTTGAATAAGATCTAATATGAATTAAGAACTTAAGAATTTTTATTAATTTTTGAATTTCAGATTTTACAATTGAGAGTATTGGGTATTTCGACAGAAAGCAAGGAGCCCTGAAGATTAGTAGAATCAGGTGGGCGTGACTTCCTTGTTCATATGTATTATATAGATTTAAAATTCAAAGCATTTGTTTGAATAGTTCTAGGTTACTAAAATCTCATTAGGGAACTAATTAGAATTGTTTGGTATATTGCATGATGTGTGATGAGTGACGAATTACTTAGGCTCATACATAATTAATTCATGACATGATTTAATATAAAAGATTGCATTTAGATTTACTCAATTATGGCATGCATGAATGGGAAAATATGCATCTAGATCAAATTGTTTATGCATGCACTTTATTATGTTAACTTGCAAGCATAGTTTGAATTATATTTTCTAGTGTATTGTGTGATGCTTGATGTGATTGAGATTGCGTGTAAAACTAAAATAAGACAATGGTTTATTAAGAATCCACGTACCAGTGCAATTGTCAATCCATGAGGCGGATCGTAGGTATTCCCAATCAGAGCTGCCTACGACAGCTCAAAGTCTTTAGAAGACGGTACGAGTCAAGAAAAAACTCTCTATTAGACTGTGATACTGAGATATAACTGATTTTAGATGGTACCGGTACCTGAGGCCTCTATGATTACGATTAGATTGAATCACAGGGAATACCGAGAGGCATCACAACCCTCTTTCGGTCTTAGACTACAAGTAAAACAAATGAATGTTTGAAATGTCTAATGTTTGAAAGTGTTTGTAATGTTTTGGATTAGGTCTGTATAATGCATGTGATGTGTAGGAATGAGCCACTGGGCTTTCGAGCTCACTCCCACTTTATTTTTTAGGTACATCTGAACATAGAGTATGATAACTTAAATCTAAAGACTCGCACTTTAATTGGACACCTCAATGGGAGGTAGTCCGAAATAGGTGGCTTTGGAGATGGTATTTGTTCAATTTTACTAAAACGATTTTCATATATTATTTGATTTTAAATTCAGTTGATTAGATTTGTGAACAATATTATATGTTAATATTTTTATTTGATACACATTTTAAAGATTTATGCTGCATTATTTATAAGTTGTATTGCAAAATCCTGGGAATGTCTTGAGAAACTATTTTGATCTTTTGTTTTGTATAAAATATCTATATAGACATTGACTTGAGAACTAATGGTTATGAACTTAATTTTGAAGAAAAAGATTTTTAACAGAAGAAAATTTTAAGTTGCATTCTAATTTTTATTGGGTGACAATCCATGCGTGAGATAACACGTGACAGGAGGTCCGGTTGAAAATTGGGGTGTTACAGGGAGATCTGAAGGAGATTTAACTAAAGGTTCAAGAAAGAGTTTGTTTCAACTTTTACTTTATTATTTTAATTTAAATAAGGCTTGCATGTATGTGATGCTTTGAATATGCATGATCAATTATTTTATACGCCATGTAAAATATGCATGCTTAGGCTTACATTAATAAATATGTATGCTATGTTGTTACCATGTTCACATGTTTGATTTTATTTAAGTTTATTTTATATGCATAAATGTTTTGTTTTCATACATAATCAAAGATTAATTGAGATTCTAACCATGTACTAACGCGAGGAAGGATTTCTTTATGTGTGTTCCAACCATGCCAGACCAATAACTTAGAATTGGGGATCAGAGTGACCCTAGAAGGAATTAGGTTTTCAGGAGTGATCCCACTTCCCTAGATCTAGAGGACAAAGGTTAGCCCCTTTCGGTCTTAATTACAATTGAAAATAATGAACTATTTAAATCACATAATATTTTGAAAGTGCTTGACATGTTTGTCTTATTTGTTGAAATAATGATTTAAATATTTGGAATGATCCATTGGGCTTCAAGCTCGCCCCTTCTTTCTAATCTCTTAGAAAATTGATATGTCAAGACCTTATAGAAGACTCTTAGATTTTTTTTTTTTTTTTGAGATTTTATTAAGTTGTAGGGCATATTGGTCCAATTTATTTTATTTAAGTCTTAAAGTTATTTTTTGTTAATAAACACAAAGGCTATTTACCTTTGAATTTTGGAAATAAGTAAGGATATGGAATTATTCTATCTAAATGTTTATGTTTCTAAATTATTGCATGAGTTAATATTATTCTGAAAGTCCCAAGGATTTGGGAAGAGAAAAAGGAAAGAAGATAATGTAACATGGGCCGACCTCCCAATTAGACCAAAAATAGAAAGAAAAATATTGTTGGATGACGTGGGCCTGAGGCATGGGAGGCAGGGTGGTACAGAGGTGGTATTAGAGCCTAGGTTGTAGATGCGTTAGATAGAATTAGAAAGAATTGATTCATCTAGTAAAACATTTACTTTGATTCAATTTAGAATGCCCTACCTCTTATTTTGAGATTGAAAACTATTTTGAAAACTTGTTTTTCAAAAAGGAAATATATATTTTCAAAGGTTTTGTTTGGAGACAAAGATTACGAGTTGAGCTAACAGTGGATAAGCCTTGTCTCAAGTAAAGCTAAACATTGAAAGGGAAATGGGTTATCCTATTCTAGAAGGCCAGTTGCTAAGTAGACTTTGTTCTCGCCAACCAACTAGAGGTTGTCCCACCAACTCATACAAGTAGTTAGAGTTGAAGAACACACTTATTTTTTACAAGAAAACTAGGATGTGGTAATTAAGGGGAAAGGGAAGTACTAGAATACAAAGATAGTACCAGGAGTGGTACACGAACTAGATAGGGTTAAACCTTTCAACCAGAAATTGAGACCCTAAGTCTAGGAAAGATACTTTAGGTAGAGACTTGGGTGTTGACAAGAAAGGCACATTGGATCTTGAATAAAACATTTAGGGCATAGGTTAGAGACTAAAAACATATGAAAACAAAACACTTCATTGGCCAGGACATGAGATTAGGAGGATTATGTATCTCTAGTTTCTATGTTGTATTGGATGCATAGGAATTTGGGGGTAAGAAAGAATCCTGGATTTAGAAAATGACAGAACATGTTTGGTAAATAGTCGAAAACTTTGGGAAAGCTTGTTTCCCTATGCTTGGCTGGTATGGGACGATTAAGTATAGTGGGGCTTACAAAACCTCAATTATCAAGACATTTGCAAAATTGGTTGGATGTAATGAAATCTTTGAGTGGAAATTTGTGTCGATGGGCAATGGTGATATGGGACACCTAAACTCGGAGGCAAAGATGAAAACGTGGAATTGCGCTATATTAGTGTGAACTTGCATGACTGAATGTTTGAATGATTGATTGAATGCATGCTATACATGTTAAAATTCATGAAAATGTATATATTGTATGTTTTGATCATGAGACGAAATCTGTAATACCCTAGAATTTTGTCAAATAATTTAAAATAAATAAAATAAGTTAAGTAAATTAATTTCAAAGATTTTAAGAAATTTTTAGGTGCAAATTGTGTGTTGGCACATGAAAAATAAAATATGTTAGAGATATAATATAAATTAGGCAAATAAGATATTAATTTGATAATGAAATGAAAATTTCAATTTAGTAGAAATAATTATGAAATTTAAAGAGTTGATTAAGAAATAAATAGAAATAAAGTATATATATATATATATATATATATATATATATAGGTTAATGTGTGTATGAATAATGTGTGTGTTAGCATAATAGATGTTAATACTACATATTATAGGAATATGTACATAGAAAAAATTTATATAATTAAATAAAAATGTAGTGTACATGTATTTATTAAAAATAAATAAAATATTATATAAATATTAATTTATAATTACATAAATTATTATCTGAAAATAAAATATGAAATAAATAAAAATATATGAAAATGGTAAATATGGATTATTTAATTAAAGATATTAAAGAAATAGAAAAATATCTAATAAATACAATATTAAATAAATTAGAAAGGGGAACATATTAGCAAATCATCAAAATAGAAGAGAATATACAAGAAAATCAAGTTTTTATCAATTAAGAAGTGTCTAATTAACAATTTTCGGATAATAGCAACCTTAAAAATCAAATTTGGTAATTAGAAACTGCATCCAACGGTCCAAAACAAATCTGCAAAATCCAACGAATGAAATCGAAGCCCAAAACAACACCCAGATGGATCGAATCATTGAAATCAACGGCTAGGATTGAACAATCTACACGATCTACAATCCAACGGCCCAGATCAAAAGCGCATCGAACACCCTGGAACACCAGATCACCACAGATCGGACAGTCTGAAATCAACACATCCGATCCAACGGCCCAGATACGAGATATATCTGATCAATCACGTCCATCAAACGGCCTAGATCGAGGCGCTCTAAGAGGATCGCGAACGGATGCTCCGGTCGAGGAAATTGGATGGCCAGAAATGATCATGGATGATCGGACGGTCAGAACAAGTTTCGTTCATTGCGAACCGCGTATTTTGAGGACGATCCAAGCGTCCAAAGCAAACTCGTTAATCAAAGATCGCGAACCAACACCGCGCTCGAAGAAATTGGACGACCCAGATTCATGCTCCTCTAATGATCAAGGATCCAACACGATGCTCGAGAAATATTGAACCCAGATGCGATCCGCCCGATCCGAGTACGTATGCGTGATAAGAGGAAGATCTAATGGTTCCGATACGTAGATTCGAGATTATTATTCGAAAAATTCGAAAAAAATCGATTAAGTACTCCAAAAATCCAAAATTGGTTTCTAAATTCCAAAAAATTACTTGCTATAATCTCTTATGCTTGGGGGTACAAAATTTTGAAGAATTGTCAAGTTTTCCACAGGATGACACCCCAAATTTGTCATTCTCTACCCTTTTGAACTCCATATAAACACCCCCATGCTCACAATTCATCTCATCCCAAGAAACAAGAGTTGAATTGTCATCTTGTTCTTTAAGCCTTCTTCTTGGCAATCCTCTTAGTTCTTGAGTACTCTTGAGTGTACTTGAGAGTTCTTGACTGTAATACCCCAGAATTTTGTCAAAAAAATTCTAAATAAATAAAATAAGTTGAATAAATTAATTTCAAAGATTTTAAGAAATTTTGGGTGCAAATGGTGGGTTGGCACATGAAAAATAATTTATATTGAAGATATAATAAAAAT
>JAJIYU010004224.1:0-24987 GCA_030144865.1 Tinospora cordifolia | reverse complement strand
TGAGTTTATGAATTTCAGTTATTTCTTATACTATTGCCTTATTAACTTCTTAATTTTAAAGTTATGTACGGTTAAATACGATCAAGGCATGAAATGACTGAAATAGAAAGTTAAGTGTGCGTCGCTTGTAATGTAACACTGGCCCGGCCCGCTGTTTGGTTTAGTCCACTGTTAAGAAAAATGGTGGATGCGTCCAATGCTTAATGATACGGGGGTTGGGGTGTTACAACATAGTAAAATCTTTGAGTGGAAGCCTATGCTGATGGGCAAGGGAGTTATGGGATGTACAGACCCAGAAGTATAGATGGAAGCTTGAAATTTTACTATGCTAGTGTGTATTGCTTGCTTGATTGATTGAATGATTTCTTGCTATATATGTATAATTATTTTGAGTATTGTCACAGTAAACCAAGCAAATCCAGTACCCTAAAAACATACATGGGCGATGGGAACCTCAAAGGAAAACTTAGAAGCATAAACCAATAGGCTATAAAACAATCGAAAACTTAGAAACATGAATCTAGAATCACGATAGTAAGAATAATGTGGAAGAATTTTGTTCTGACTATAGGAATAAGTACCTCGAAAAATGACAATTATCATAAGTTGCAAGGGCATTTTGTATCTAGAGTGCTGAGGAAAGGGGTTACGTAGCCCAGATTGAAATTGAAGTTTAATATGAATAACTATGAATGCGGGAAAAATATTTGTTTAATTATGATTAAACTACTAAATACTAAAAGTGACTTTCAGCTTGTAGATAATGGTGAGAACGAGAAGAACGGTGGTAAGAACTACAAGTAGAGAGGAGAACATCAATGAGTCAGGGCAGTGAGACGATGGCACACTAGTGGCAGTAGCACGAGTAAGGTTGATGGTGATGCCCAAAATGATCACAGAGATCACTTGGAGAGTAGTAGAATAGGTCATAAGGATCCTACGACCATCAGTACAACCACCAACACTGACGTAGCCATAGCAAGAGGCACATTCTCAGCCCTAGACTCATCAGGGACCGATTCCTGTCAGTTTAGTGGCACATGACTGACTGACAGGGTATGAAAAGGAGTAGAAGGATTTATTCATTGAGTTTTAGAAGCTGCGACCCAACGCATTTGAGGGCAAGACTAATCATGTGGCAGCAGACAAATGGTTCACAAAGATGAGCAAGCATTTAAATGTTATGGGTGTAACACCCCAGTTTTTGGTCCTCCATTTCTGTCATGTCTGTCACACATGGGAAATGCATCATTAAATGTTGGCACAAACATCATCCACCGAGAACCAGGATGTTAATTTTTTCACATTTATTTCTCATTAAACATCTTTTGGACACACCAGATCTCACACAATTGATTCATTAATCTCTTGGACATACCAAGAGAAAACCCCATATAAATAAAACATGGTAATTCTCATAAAAACTCATGGATTAAACTGAATGTCCATAGGCTCATGTGGCCCAATACCAACTTTTTGAAAACATAAAGAAACAAAAGGGGTCATCTACCTAGTTCTATCAATGTTCATAAACACAAATTTAAATCAATTCCAATCACAACCTTCCCAATGAAGTCTGTGACTATCTAAACAACACCTAGTCACGTTGCAACTTAGAGTATCTCAAAGATCACCTGATATGAACATGTAGGGTCAGCTTAAGAGCCTAGTGGATCATGTGTAGTACATTAATAACATTATTTAAATCAAATACTGAACATACCAACACTTATCATTTATTAGGCGTTTAAAACATTTAGTTATCAGTAGTCGTTAATTAGACCAAAGGGTGTAATCTTGGTGTTCTCTCATCATCATCATGTCAAAATAGACGAGAAAATGCACTATATGTCATATTCCTATGCATAGGGGCACACCTATCACCCCACCCAAGAACTAGGGTCACACCCATCACTCCATCACCAGAGAACTAGGGTCACACCCATAAGTCTATCATCAGGAACTAGGGGCAAACCCATCATTCCTTATCGCAAGAACACCCATAGTGATCCCCCATGGACCAGTGCAACAGTATGTGGTTCAACTCTTAGTTTATCTTTGTTTGTGTATCATCTAACATTTCATTATAGGCATAGTTATCATCTCATCATGTGCAAAGCATCATTTTACAATAATGTAATCATGCTGATCATCTCATGGAAACATAAATAAGGCAACAACCATTTCATAGAAGCATAAAAGTATGTAAACACCGTACATGGACATATAACTTATGTTATTCTAGCATTCATATATTCATGTCATTCACAAATCATTTAATCAACTTCCTAGCATGCTTCTAGGCATTCAAACAATGTAAACATCACATATTCAGCCTTAACATTCAAATAATACTAAGGAGCAAGGTAATCACTTCCACCTTGGTATTTCCTTCGATTGTGCTTTTGCTCCTTGCCACACATGGCTTAGATCTTTAATCTATAAGATTTTAAGTACTTAGATAATGTGAGTATAAAATGTTCATAACTTGTTCAAAATCATGGATTCATGTTTTTACCTAGATATTTCACGGTGCACATAGAGTTTGAATGAAAAAACGAAAGAAAACAGGGTGCACGTCGAGTTACTATGGTAATACCTCACATTACCATGGTCGCTAGAATTGGCAACATGTGTTACCACAGTTAGTTACCATAGTAGCTAGAAGGGGGTTGTGCGTGCAACACTTTCATGTGGACCGTCTCGCTCGTGCTTCTCCCATGTGTTTAATACTCAAATCCATGCACATTAAGCTTAAAACACACATCAAACTAAAAAAAGTCTTTACACGTTAGGGCTCTTCATGTTTCCTCTTCGTTTCTTACCAAAATAAGGTATTGCAACCCTCAAATCACTTAGGCTTCAAAGAAAAGCATGTTTACACTTAGGAAAGTGATTTGCAATGCTAGGAACTCAAGATTTCAAGTAGTTTCGTGATTTTACTTGAGTACAAGATGTTTAAAACAACACCTCCATAAATCTCCTTCTTGGTGGAGCTTGTTCTTCATAGATTTAAACTCACAAACCAGTAGAGAGGGTTTGAATGAATAGAAATCAATCTAGAATGATAGTGAAGGGAGGAAAATTTGATTATTAACAGCTAATATCAATTATTGGTAGTAGGTGTGTGACTGTATGGTTATAATGACGATTAGGGTTTGTCGACGCACTATTCATACATATATAATTCACATATTACCACGATAACTCAAAGGATTATCACTGTAACTAGAACCCCAATCTTCTATGTTCTAGTCGGATTACTGCAACAATCACACAAATGATCGCGGTAACTAAAACATTGTGATTTTTTTGGTTTCAGTCAAATTATCGTGGTAACTAGTTGATGGTTACCATGCAAAATTTTGTACTTTGCTCTGGTTCGCCGATTCTTTTGTACATTAATTAAACATCTCCTAAACCATGTTTTTATGGATTTTCCTAGGTTTATTGTGCTTGAATTATTTTTTATTTAAATTTAATAAAACTCTACAAAATTTTCAGGGTATTACAACCTACCCCCTTAAAAGAATTTTGTCCTTGAAATTTAAATGAGTGAGTTACTTGTATGATGTTGTTATGTCAGACGCTTCTGGTGAAATATCACAATAAGCAATTCCAACTTCTATTGATCAGTTCAAAATAACAAAAAAAAGATATTAGTTAATGATGATAATAATTCATCATATAAATTGAAATTCAATTCGCCAATTTTTTGTATCCACATTACCTTAACCAAAGGAATGTCTTTGGTCTTGAGACTCTGCACCTTACGATCTAGTATCTGGATTATTGATTCTCCATAAGTCGCATCTTCCCTAATATCAGCCTCTTCCCATTATATGATGTGAGAGGGGTCTAGTTCATATTTTCGTAACATCGACACATGGAATACGTTATGAGTCGAGGACATTCTATTAGGCAATTCTAGTTCATAGGCACATTCACCAACTCGACTGAGTATCTCGAACGGATCGATGAATCTTGCTGATAGTTTTCCCTTGATCCCTTTCTAAGGGTTGATGCTCAGAAAAACTTAGTCACCTTGTCCAAATTCTAAATGTTTTATTCTGTTGTCTGCATAGCTTTTCTGCCTACTTTGAGCTGTAGTTAACCTCTTTGGGATTTGTTTTATTTGTTTATTCATCTCTTGCACTAGGTCAGGCCCTATGAGTACATGGTCCTCAAAGTTTGCCCATCATGATGGGGATCGACAAGGTCGACTGTAGAGCACTTAATATGGAGTCATTTGTATGCTCACCTCATAATTGTTATTATAAGCAAACTCTTCCAAGTGTAAGTATTTGCTCCAATTGCCCTTGAAGTCAAGGACACATGCTCTCAACATGTCTTCCAATATTTGTACAACCCTCTCAGACTGCCCATCTGTCTGAGGATGGAATGCAGTACTCATAGTGAGTCTATTGTCAAGTTCCTTGTATAATTTCTGCCAAAACTAAGATGTGAATTTGGAATCGCTATTTGACACAATGGTTTTAGGTACATGTGTAGCCTTACTATCTCCTTAACATATAGCTCTCCAAGCTTTCCAACTGAATTTATAGATCGTATGGGTAGGAAGTACGTTACCTTTGTCAAGTGATCTAAAATTACCCATACAATGTATTCTCCCTTCTAATTCCTAGGTAAGCCAATGATGAAATTCATTTTAATATTATCCCACTTCCACTCAGGAACTGGAAGTGGTTGTAACATCCCTAAGGGTTTTCTATGCTTTGCTTTCACCTGCTAACATGTCAAACACTTAGAAACATACTTGGCAATGTCCCCTTTCATGCCTCTCCACCAATACACTCCCTTGAGATTCTTGTACATTTTATCTCATCTTGGATGCATAGTGTACTTGTTCTGATGAGCATCATCCAAAATGGTTCTTTTCCTAGGCCCACTCTCAGGAATATAGACTCTATCCGAAGTTTGAGAATGCCATCTGCATCAATTTTTAAGTCTGTGTGCTTCCCTAGCTTGACACACTCAATCAGATCATTAATCCATTTATCCCCTTTTTGCTCATCTCTTATTTGATGTAAGAGATTTTGTCGGCAAGTCATCGCACATAGATAAACTTGGTCCTTGTCTGAAGTTATATCCAAGTTATAGTCACTGATCAACTGATACATTTGACCCTTTTCTTCATCTTTCTTACTAAATTTTTTGTCAAGTGCATCGACTACCTCATTATCCTTCTTTGACTGATAGTGCAGCTAAAAGTCATAATCTTTCAAGAATTCTATCCACCTCCATTGTTGAAGGTTCAATTCCTTCTAGTTATAAATATACTTTGGGTTCTTATAATCAGAGAATAAAGTGAAACTCTCTCTTTAGAGATAATGTCTCAAGATCTTCAATGTGAAAACAATTGCTGCTAACCCTAGATCATATGTGGGGTAATTCTGTTCATGGATCTTGAATTGATGTGAAGCATAATCTATTACCTTCCTATGTTGCATCAATACAACATCCAATCCATTTTGTGTAGCATCAGTATATAGGTCATACTTCACAACGTGAGTAGATGTGACTAAGATAGGTACTAAAGTTAACCTCTTCTTCAATTCTTGGAATGATTGTTCATACTTATCATTCCAAAGAAATTTCTCTCCCTTTCTGGTTGCTTGGTCATTGGTCCAGTCAACTTCGAGAAGTCTTAGATAAACCTACAATAATACCCAGCCAAACCGAAGTAGCTTCTGATTTTTGTCACCATCTTAGGCTGCCTCTAGTTGGATACTTCTTCTACTTTCTCTAGGTTTACGGATATTCCTTCAGTTGAGACAACATGACCAAGGAACTTAAGCTTCTTCATCCAAAAGTCACACTTGTTAAAATTAGCATAGAGCTCATTCCTTTTCAATATCTCTAAAACAATCCTTAGATGTTCCCTATGTTCTTCCTCTGGTCTAGAATATATCAGGATATCATCAACAAATACTATAAAAAACTAATCCAAATATTGTCTGAATACTCTATTCATCAAATTCATAAAATGTAGCTGGTGCATTGGTCAAACCAAACAACATCACCGTAAACTCAAAATGCCTATATCGAGTTTGAAAGGTTATCTTATGTATATCAGACTCTTGAATCCTCAACTGATGATATGCTGACCTTATATCAATCTTGGTGAAATGTGTGGCTCCCTTCCACTGATCAAACAAGTTATCTATTCGAGGCAATGGATACTTGTTCTTTATTGTCACTTGGTTTAACTTCCGGTAGTTAGCACAAAGTATCATAGATCCATCCTTTTTCTTCACAAACAGAACAGGATCTCCCCATGGTGATTCATTGGGTCTGATAAATTCCTTTTCACGGAGCTCATCTAGTTGCATCTTCAACTCAATTAGTTCCACTGGTGTCATTCTATAAGGCAGAATAGCTATGAGGTCAATGCCAGGATGTAACTCAATCTTGAACTCTACCTGTTTGTGTGGTGGTAGTGAAGGTGGGTTATCTGGAAATACATCGACATATTTCCATACAATAGGTATCTCTTATAATTTTCTACATTTTTGAACATCCTCTTCTAACAACTGTTTGAAGTCTTCTTTTTGTTTTAAACAATGCAACATAGCTACCATAGGACTCCTAAACAATCTTTGCATATCCCCATTTATTCTAAACACGTCTCCAAAAGGCAATGTCACAGTCACCCTCCACTTTTGACAATCTATCTTGGCTTGACATAAGGTCAGGCAATCCATACCCAATATGACATACCCATGAAAAGGAAGTACACATAGATTAGCCGAAATCAACTTATTTCTAAATCTAAGGTCACATTTACAATGTCTCATAGAGTTCACTGTGTCTCTTATGGGTGTAGATACATGTAATGTCACAGATAATGGGTTTGTCACCAATTGTAATCTATTTACCAAATCTTCAGTAATAAAGGATCGGGTAGCACCAAAGTTAAACAAAATTTTCACAACAACATTAAACAAAAGGAAAATACCTTCTACTACTGGTGCATACTCAGTTTGGGCATCTGCAGCATAGAGTCAGGCTTGGTTTTGTACTCAGGCCTGATTCTGTTGTGGTTGGGGTTGTGTTTGTTGTTTGTATTATGAATGACCTCACGCGCCTGCTATGGCTGAGGAGGAACTAGAGCTCTATTAGGACAACTCTTGGTAATATGTCCTCTTTGGCAGCATAAGAAGCACAACCCTTGCCTCTTTGCTAGCTTCCTTTGCCCATCTCTAGCATGATCAGTATGTGCCTGCCGGTTCTGTGACCTATTATGATTTTGCGCCTGATTCTGATTCTGGGGTGCTCGGTGTCCATCCTGAATTTTTTGCCTCTTCTATGAGGCTCCTGCCACTTGTTCCGATTGTGACCTCTTTTATTCGTTCCTCAAGGCCTGCTCATACTCGAGATCTAGCTTAATCAACAGTCCCATTTCCACCATTTCCTTAAGGGTGGTTAATCTCAAAGGATGTATTATCTTCCGTATTTCTACTTTCAGTCCTTCAGTAAACCTATCTGCCTTAGACTACTCATCCCTTACCAATTTTGGGGCAAACCTCAACAGTTTAGTGAATTTCTGTTCATTCTCAGCAAGAGTCATATTCTTCTATGTTAGTCTGATGAACTCTGATTGTATTTGTTTTGTCTTCACCATGAAGAAGAAGTGTAAATAGAACAAAGTCTTAAACTATTTCCAAGTCATAGTAGACACATCTATAGCAAGATCATTCATGATCATCTCCAACCAATGATTGGCGGGTCCCTCAAACTGGTGCACTGTTAATGTAACTCTCCTAGTGTAAGTTAACCCTAAGGCATTCAAATGCTTGTTCATCATAGTAAATCACTTATCGACAACTACATGATCAACCAAACCCTCAAAAGTACTGGGTCATAGCTTTTAGAGTTCTATCAACAAGTTCTTCTATTATATACCATCTACAATCGGCCAGTTTCGTGCTACTGGACCATAAGCAACGAAGCCTGATGAACTTGGGGTATGGCTATGCCTATAGCTATGGCTGTACTGCTCGCTGGTTCTGCATCTATGCAAGGTTCCTCATGACCTATGCCACCACTTGCTGAGCAAATTCAGTTAACATATCTGTAGTCACCATTGTTCTAGCTGGAGTTGCTGTCACAAGCATTCCAGCCTCTCTCTACCCAAATTCATCATTATTTCCATCTCCCATACCATTACCCCTTGTTCTTACCATTATCTACAAGTCAAAATTTATTTTAGTATCCATTAGTTTAATGTGATATCAATAATAGAAACTTCAATACTCAAAGAGAATTATAATATAATCTCAATTCAATTTGGATTAGACAAACTCCTTTTCATCTTAGAATCTAGATATAAATGTTTTTGCAACTCGTGATAAGTGTCATCTTTCATATCTTTATTCATAGTTGTGATCCTATTGTCAGAATAACTTTTTTTTGCATCATGTGTACTATCATGACTCTAGGTTCACATCTCTAAGTTCTTAGTTGGTTTTTTGGCCTATCAGTTTATACTTCTAAGTCTAAAATTGGAAGTCTTCTAGCCCTCATGTTTGTTTTACGTACATGATTTTTGGTTTCATATAACAGTATCCAAAATCATAATATCAAGTAACATGCAAACAAACATTCAATTCATTACACATTTCACGCTAGCATAGCGATATTTCTAAGCTTTCATCTGTGCCTCTGAGTTCAAGCATCACATACCACTCTTGCCCAACAACATAGGCTTCCATTCAGAAATCTTACCATACATAAACAATTTTGCAAATGTCTCAATGACCAAGCTCTCCCAAATCCCACTATCTTCGACCATCCCGTACCAGCTAAGCAATAGGAAAACAAGCTCTTCCAAAGTCACCGACCATTCACCAATCATGGCCCATCAATCTCTAAGTCTAGAATTCCTCCATATCCTAAATTCCTACTCGTCCCATACCATACAGAAACTAGAGATATAGTATATCATCTTGATCTTGTGTCTTAACCAAACGAGTGTTTCCTTATTCACACATTTTCAGTGTCCTAAATGTTTTACTTATGATCCACTGTGCCTCTTTGGCAACACCCAAGTCTTTTCTTATGGTCTCTCTTCCTATACCTAAGGTCTCGATACTTGCAAAGCAATTCCAGCATTAAATGCACACCCATCATCAACCTAAGCTACTGCCAATGGCATCTGAATACACATCTAGCCTAGTACGCTATAGTCTAAGCTCTCACCTCGCCTTTTGGCATCCACTACCTAGGCTCTTTTCATCTTTTCACCCAGGTGTCTGCTAACTGAACTATGATATTGACTTTGGTATTAGAGTAACCACCTCGTTCTAGCCCAAGAACTACTGTCTAAGCTCTGATACCAACTTTGGTATCAAAGTAACCATCTAATTCTAGCCCAGTATATCTAATAACTAAGCTCTGACCAACTTTGTAACACCTCAGTTCTTGTTCCTTCGTTTATGTCACGTTTGTCATGCATGAAGAGACACACCATTAAATGTTGGCACAAATATCATCCGTCGAGAACCGTGACCTTACTTTTCTTACATTCATTTCTCATTAAACATCTTCTTAACACACCAGATCTCACATAATTGATTCATCAATCTCTTGGGCATACCAAGAGAAAATCCCATATAAAAAAAACATGGTAATTCTCATAAGAACTCATGGATTAAACTAAATGTAAGCAGGTTCATGTGGCCCAATACAAACTTTGTTAAAACATAAAGAAGTAAAAGGGGTCATTTGCCGAGTTTGACCAATATTCATAGACACAAATTTAAATCAATTCCAATCACAACCTTCCTAGTGAAGTCTGTGACTATCTAAACGGCACCCAGGTTGTGCTGCAACTTGGAATATCTCAAAGATCACCTGAAATGAAGATGTTGGGTGAGCTCAAGAGCCCAATAGATCATACACAATATATCAATAGCATTATTTAAATCAAACACTTAACATGCAAACACTTATCATTCATTAGGTGTTTCAAACATTTAGTTATCAATAGTCATTAATTAGATCGAAGGGTCTAATCCTGGCGTTTTCTCATTATCATCGTGTCGAAAAAGACTAGAAAAATGCATTATATGCTAGATTCTAATGGGATAAGGCCACACCCATCATCCAACCTGAGAACTAGGGTCACACCTATCGCTCCATCACCAAAGAACTAGGGTCATACCCATAGTTCTATCATCGGGAACTAGGGGCAAACCCATCATTCCTTGTTGTAAGAACACCCACAGTGATCCCCCATGGACCACTATGATGGTATATAGTTCAACTCTTAGTTTATCTTTGCTTATGTATCATCAAACATTTCATTATAGGTATAGTTATTATTTCATCATGTGCAAAGCATCGTTTTACAATAACTTAATCATGCTGATCATCTCCTAGAAACATAAATAAGGTAACAATCATTTTATAGAAGCATAAAAACATGTAAACACCGAACGTGGACAAATAATTCATGTTATTTTAGCATTCATATATTCGTGCATTGACAAATCATTTAATCAACTTCCTAGGATGCTTCTAGGTATTCAAATAATGTCAACATCACATATTTAGCATTAAAATTCAAATAATACTAGGAAGCAAAGTAATCACTTCCACCTTGATATTTCTTTCACTTGTTCTTTTGCTCCTTGCCGCACGTGTTTTAGATTTTTAATCTATAAGATTTTAAATATTTACGTAATGGGATTCTAAAATGTTCAGAACATGTTCAAAATCATGGATTCATGTATTTTACCTAGGTATTTTATGGTGTGCATAGAGTTGGAACGAAAAACGAAAGAAAAATGGGGTGCACGTTGAGTAACCGCAATAATGCCTCTCATTCCCGCGGTCACAATAATTGGCATCATGTCTTCCCGCAGTTAGTTATCACAGTAACTAGAAGGGGTTGTGCATGCAACGCTTTTGAGTGCATTGTCTCGCTCGTGTTTCTCCTATGTGTTTAATATTCAAATACATGCACATCAAGCTTAAAACACACATCAAACTAAAAGAAGTCTTTATACCTTAGGGCTCTTCACGTTTCCTCTTTGTTTCTCACCAAAATAAGGTCTTACAACCATCAAATCACTTAGGCTTCAAAAAAGAACATGTTTACACATAGAAAAATGATTTACAATGCTAATAACTCAAGATTTCAAGTGGGTTTCATGATTTTACCTAAGTAGAAGACGTTTGGAACAGCACCTCCACGGATCATGTTTCTCCTATGTGTTTAATACTCAAATACATGCACATCAAGCTTAAAACACACATCAAACTAAAAGAAGTCTTTATACCTTAGGGCTCTTCACGTTTCCTCTTTGTTTCTCACCAAAATAGGGTCTTACAACGTTCAAATCACTTAGGCTTCAAAGAAGAACATGTTTACACATAGAAAAATGATTTACAATGCTAATAACTCAAGATTTCAAGTGGGTTTCATGATTTTACCTGAGTATAAGACGTTTGGAACAACACCTCCACGGATCTTCTTCTTGGTGGAGCTTTTTCTTCACAGATCTAAACTCACGAACTAGTAGAGATGGGTTTGAATGAATAGAAATCAATCTAGAATGGTAGGGAAGGGAAGAACATTCAATTATTGGTGGCTAGTATCAATTCTTGGGAGTAGGTGTGCGACTGTAGGGTTACAATGAAAATTAGGGTTTGTCGATGCATTGTTCACGTATTACCGTAGTAACTCAAAGCATTACCAAAGTAGGCAGAACCCCAATCTTCTATTTCTAGTCAGATCACCATGGTAATCACACGAATGACCATGGTAACCAGAAAGTTGTGATTTTCTGGGTTTCAGTTGAATTACCGCGATAACCAATGGACGGTTACCATGCGAAATTTAATACTTTGCTCCAATTTATCGATTCTTTTGTACATTGATTAAACATCTCTTGAACTATGTTTTTGTGGATTTCCAGGGTTTATTGTGCTCAAATGGGTTTTATTTAAATTTATCAAAACTCTACAAAATTTTTGGGGTATTACAATGGGGGTTACTAGACCCAAGAGAGTTGCACTAACAGTGCATCAGTTTATAGAAGCTGCCTATCATTGGTGGGAGATGATTATGAACGACACCACATTGGATGAGTCTGTCATGACATGGGAATAGTTTAAGGCTCTATTTTATGCTCACTTTTTGTCTACAGTGAAGACCAAACAGTTACAGACTGAGTTCATATGACTGACTCAGAAGACCATAACAATGGCCGAGTGTTAGCAAAGGTTTACCGAGCTATCTAGGATTGTCCTTAAGTTGATTAAAGACGAGTAGTCCAAGACTAACAGATTCACTGAGGGACTAAAGGTAAAGATTAGGAAAATTATAGCTCTTCTAAAGCTGACTACCTTGAGAGAGACAATAGAGAGAGCACAGTTTGTCAAGTGATACCTTGGGTGTGAGCATGCATTGAGAAACAAAAATAGGAGGTCACAGCCAGGTCATGCAGCGAGAGCCTTACAGAAGAAGAAAAGTAGGCAGGATGGGTACAGAATGCCTCAGGCTCAGGGCTAGAAATATACTTATGATGGGCAGTAAACCCAGCAGGCCTGACCAGACCATGCCACTGATGATCAGAGAGAAAGGGCTAAGAAACAAGGGTTATGTTTTTTGACCAATCAAAGAGGGCATCTGGCTAGGCACTGTCCTACCAGAGCACCAGCTCTAGCCCTTCAGCAGCTACAACATACACATGGGTAGAGTAGTCATTTATAGTAGAGATAGCAACCATAAACCCAGCCATAACAGAGAAATCAGGCCAAACTATATGCCATAAGCACCCAAATTGATCCCACTCCAATAATAGAAGGTACGTTTTTTTTGTTTGGCATTACTATGCAAGTTTTATTTGATTTGGGTGCCATTGGATCCTTTATTTCTAAGAACCTAGTATATAGATTACAATTGGTAACAAGTCTGTCGTCAGTGACATTAGATGTAGCTACACCCATCGAGAATACGGTGAGTTTGAGGAGATATTGTAGATGTGACCTCAAATTTGGGGACAATCTAATTTTAGCTAATCTCCATGCATTCCATTTCCATGGATATGACGTGATAGTGGATATGGATCGATTGAGCCAATATCAAGCACAGATTGACTATCAGAGACAAAGAGTGACTGTGAAGTTACCATCTGGTGAGGTACTAAAGATAAGTGGGAACATGTAAAGATTGCCAAGGAGTCCTATGTTAGTCATGCTATACTCTATAAAATAGAAAGAAGACTTCGGACAATTTTTAGAAGAGGATGTCAGAAAGCCTAGGGAAATACAGAAAATACCTATAATATAGGAATATGTGGATGTGTTCCTAGATGATCTACCTAAACTCCCACTATACAGACAATTCAAGTTCAAGATCGAGTTGCATCTAGACACTGATCCCATAGCCATTCCACCTACAGAATGGCACTGGTAGAACTTCTTGAGCTGAAGACATAATTAGATGAGCTCCAAGAGAAGGGGTTTATTAGAACCAACGAGTCGCCATGGGGAGCTCTAGTATTATTTGTGAAGAAAAAAGATGGACCCTTTAGACTGTGTGTTGACTATTGGAGGCTAAACCAAGCAACGATAAAGAAGAAATACCCATTACCTAGAATAGAGTACCTATTTGATCAATTGAGATGAGCCACTTACTTTTCCAAGATTGATCTAAGGTCAGGGTATGTGTCACAACCCATTTCGTCGGGCCCCCCAAACTCACTAACTAGGCTTCCAGTGGTAACTTGTAAGGTACTGTCCCTATCCCCTGGGATTTTTCTCTCACCTCTGTGGAGTTTCGAACGAAGGACATGGGGCATAAGTACCTTGATTTCACGAAACCCACTACCATTGAGCTGACGTATAGCTTCTCCCTTAACAAGAACAAGAATAGCTTTCGGGTTCTCTTGTTACCGCACATGCATGGTTAAGGCTACTCACTTAAGCAATCTTACCCAATTTTTTTATTATCATGACTCGTTCTGTTGGGCCCCGAGGACCAACCTGGGCCTTACAACAGTGACTCACAAGGTATTGCCCCTCTTATGGGGTTTTCTTTCGTGTTCGCAGATATTTGAACCAAGGACCTGGAGCATAAGTACCTATTTCATTCCTCATCTGCTACCATTGAGTTGATAGCTCAATGGTAGTAGATGAGGAATTAACAAGGTACTTATGCCCCAGGTCTTTGGTTCAAATCCTTATGGAGGCAAAATAAACCCCCAAGAGAGGGGACAATGTTGGTCTCGGGGGCCCGACAGAATGGGTCTTAATAATAAAAAAAAATTGGGTAAGATCGTCTAAGCGAGTAGCCTTAACCGTGCATGTGCGGTAACAAGAGAGCCCGAATGCCATTCTTGTTCCTGTTAGGGGAGAAGCAATATTTCAACTCAATGGTAGTGGGTTTCATGAAATCAAGATACTTATGCCCTAGGTCCTTGGTTTGAATCTCCACAAAGGCGAGAGAAAAAACCAGGGGGCGAGGACAATACCTTGTGAGTCACCACCGGAAGCCCAGTTAGTATGTTCTGGGGACCTAATGGAATAGGTTGTGACAGTATCATTAGTAAGGATCATAGATTTTGATATATACAAGACAATTTTAAAAACTCAATACAGGTATTTCGAGTTCAGAGTGATGCCATTCGGTTTGACCAATGCACCTGCTGCATTTATGGACCTGATAAATAGAGTTTTCAGATAGTACCTAGATCAATTTGTTGTGTTATTAGTGGATGATATTCTGTTCTACTTTAGATCAGAGGTTGAGCACATGGAACATTTGCATACTATTGGAGGTATTGAGAAGAAATGAATTGTATGTCAAGTTTAGCAAGTGTGAGTTCTGGATGAAAAGGGTCAAGTTCCTTTGCCACATGGTTTTGGCAGAAGGGATATCAGTTGACCTTAGAAAGTAGAGGCGGTATCAAACTAAAAGTAGCCTATGACTGTCACAGAAATTAGAAGCTTCCTAGGTTTGGTTGGATACTACCGTCTGTTCATCCAAGATTTTTTAAAATTGGCTGGACCAATGATTAAGTTAACCAGAAAGGGAGAGAAGTTCCTCTGGAATGATAAGTCTGAACAGGCATTCCAAGAATTAAAGAAAAGGTTAACTTCAACACCCATCCTAGTCACGCCTACTCATGATGTGAGGTACACCCTATACACCGATGTTTTGCTAATTGGATTAGGTGTAGTTTTGATGCAAGAGGGAAATGTAGTAGCTTATACTTCAAGGCAATTCAAGACCCATGAACGGAACTACCCTACCCTACCAATGATCTAGAGTTGGCAGTGATTGTGTTTGCATTGAAGATCTGGAGACACTATCTCTATGGAGAGAGTTTTGATCTATTTTTAGATCATAAGAGTCTAAAATACATATATGCCTAGAAAAAATTAAACCTGAGGCAATGAAGGTGGGTAGAATTTTTGAAAGACTCTAATTTTCAACTACACTACCATCTGGGCAAGGCTAATGTGGTGGCTAATGCACTCAGCAGAGAAATCCAAAAGAAGGATGAGGAAAGAGGACAGATGTACCAGTTAATCAATGAATATAACTTGGGTATTCCATCAGATGAGAAACAAGTGCATTTGAATGTTATGACTTGCCAACCGAACCTATTACATCAAATCAGATATGAGAAGAAAAGTGACAAGTGAATTGTTGATCTCACAAAGGTTGTCAAGCAAGCAAGCATACAGACTTTAGAATTGATGCAGAGGGCATACTGAAGCTTGGAAATAGAGTCTATGTGTCAGGTAGTGGACAGAGAAAAAGAACCATCCTGGATGAAGTTTGTCAAACTAAGTAGATAATACATCTGAGAGGTGACAAAATGTACTAGAATCTAAAGAAGACATATTGGTGGAGAGACATGAAAAGGGACATAGCCAAGTATGTCTCTAGATGTTTGACTTGCCAGCAAGTAAAGGCCGAGAATAGAAAACCTTCAGGGATGTTGAACCTTTTCCAATGCTAGAATGGAAGTGGGATAATATTATAATGAACTTTGCTAGCGTCCTACCAAGGAATCAAAAAAGGAAATACACCATATGGGTAATTGTCAATTGGCTGACGAAGGTAGCTCATTTCCTACCTATTCGATTTACAGATGTAGTTGGAGAACTTGGATAGCTATACGTCAAAGAAATTGTGAGACTACATGGTATTCCCAAGACTATTGTGTCAGACAGAAATGCCAGGTTTATGTCCTAGTTTTGGCAAAACTTATAGAAAGAGCTAGGAAGTAGACTCACCATGAGGACTACGTTCTATCCTCAAATCAATGGGCAATTTAAGAAGGTCATTCAGATATTAGAAGATATGCTAAGAGCTTGTGTCCTTGATGTCATGGGCAATTGCAGCAAGTACCCACATATGGCAAAATTTACTTACAATAACAATTATTAAGCGAGCATACCGATGGTTCCATTTGAAGTGCTCTATGGTAAACCCTGCAGATCACCATCTTGTTGGGTAGACTTTGAGGATTAGGTTCTCACAAGACTAGAGTTGATAAAAGAAATAAACACTTGGGTAAAGAAGATTCAGAAGAGGCTAGTGACAACTCAGAGTAAGCAGAAAAGCTACGTAGATAAAAGAAGATGACCATTAGAATCCCAACTGGGTGACTGAGTTTTCCTATAGATTAGTCCACAGAAGGGGATTAGACAATTTGGAATTAAGGGGAAGCAAGCACCGAAGTTCATCTGTCCCTTTGAGATAGTTAAACAAGTTCGTGAATGTGCATACAAGCTAGACTTGCCTAAACGAATGTCCTCGATCCATAATGTATTCCATGTGTTGATGCTGCAAAAGTGCGAGCTAGACCCATCACACTGGGAGGAGATCACACTTCAAGACAATGCGACTTATGAGGAACCAGCAAGCAGAATATTAGATCATAAGGTGTAGAGTCTCAAGACCAAGGATATTTAATTGGTTAAGGTGTTGCGAAAGCCTCATGATTTGGAAGAGGCTACCTAGGAATTGGCAGGTGAGATGTGGATGAAGTACCCAGATCTCTTCACTAGGAACACTTGATAGGATGGCATCATGCAGGTGCCTATTATTTTAAATTTCAAGGACAAAGTTTAAAAGAAGTAGCTAGCCGCTGTGTTTTCTGCGCGAAAAGAAGAAGATGAAGGAGCAGCTAGGTTGCATCTTCACAGTCGGTGAATTGAGGAAGGACGAATGAAGAAGAAGAACGAGCTATTGTGCTCACATGGGAGGAAGAAGGGTTGTTGTGTTTGCTTCTAGTACACGAAGAAGAAAATGTTGCTGGAATGAAGAAAAAGAAAGAAAAGAACACATATCTGCATTTGCTAGGCAAAGAAGAAGAAAAACACAAATCTGGTGCGTTCTTGCATGAAGAAGAAGAAGAAGAGGATCGGTTGTCCGATGCTCACTGCACAGATTTGGTTTTCGTATTTTTTGGGTAAAAAATGTGAAACAGGGATGATGCCCTAGATCTCGTCATTCTTGCATATGTAGCCAAAGTTTAGATTTGCGGTGACGTAGATCTACATGAGCACAGATACGTGAGCTTGTTGCTCATGCGAAGGTAAAAATCGTGAAACCCCTATTTGAATCAAGTTTTCCTGTTAGAAATTACATTTCCAAAGTGTATATCATTTTCCTTTGAAGCATAAATCGTTTGAGGGATTGGGAGACCTTTGCATTCAAAAAATATTCACTTTTGAAACCCTTGCATTCGCAACATTCACATTCGAGAGACATTCGCAACCATTGCATTTTTAAATCATTGCTTTGAAATTATGCATTTTAGATCTGTTGTTTCAATGCTCGTATGTAAAATATTGCATTTTCAGATCTAGTATTTTAAACCTTGAAAATAGCTCTTTGCATTGAACCCTCAGCATTCTAGGCTCACGAATGCGAGACCTTCATATTTGTGATCTGCATATGAAGCTTCGCATTTTTTTCAAATGCCCAAGAATTTACGAAGTGCAGTGTAGAGGCTGAGGGACCCAATAAATAGGTAGGTGTCTTTACTGGATTTTAAATACTAAAACATGATGACTGATTATTTGATTATGCATTTAGGAGCATGCTAGGATCGTTCTTGAGTAACTATGGATTGGAATATTTGATTGGATGTTGAAATAACATGATGATTGTTTGAAAATTGTCATGCTCGCTTGCTTAGATAATGTGAAATAATCCATGCCATGATTGAATTTCTTAAATTTTAGTACGAATGATTTATATGCATCTTGAAATATTAGTTATGATATAATGTTTTGCGATGTGATTGTGAAACAAAAGAAGAATTAAATTAAGACTTTATAACCACATACCAGGGCGATAACTAGCCTTTGGGTGTCATCGTGGGTGTCCCAACTAGACTGGCTGCAGGGCTGAGTGTCACTTTGGACCTCACGCCCCCATCAGGGCCTCGAAAGGTAACCGGCCCTCGGGTGTTACCTCTAGATTCGCTCTCGGACCACGAGGGAGACATTAAGGCCACGACCTTTCGGTCTTAATTGCAATGAAAATAATAAAATGTTTGAAACACCTTAATGTAATGAAAGTGTTTGCATGTTTTTTGTATTTTGACTGAATAATGCTAGTGATGTGTTATATGATCAATTGGACTCTCGAACTTACCCCACTTTTATTTTTTAGGTGACATGTGACACTGCATGAGTCAACCGATATTAACAAAGACTTAATTATTTTGTTAAATATTTTTGTATATCTTATCTTTTCAGTATTTAGTCAGAACAAGGCATGTGCCCACTCATCTTTTTGGACTGATTAATTTACACATGATTAAATGTTTTGGGTTTATTCATAAATCTTTGGGCTGCTTAAATTTCGAACTTTGAAGCTTCTCAATTTACTGGTAATTGCACTGATCCATTTCATTTACTTAGAAATTTTATTCCAAAAAATTTTCAAGTCTATTTAAATTGATTTTATCATTACTTGATAGAAGAATTGGAAATACAGTTTTGAAAGATAGAAAGAGATAGAGAGAAGATGAATTATTTTAGTAGTGCCCCGATTCTTCGCAAATGATCGTTTCGCGGCTTCCCCTGCTAGATGGGTGCGCATCTACGCACGAGGCCCAAAAGATGTATGGACCGGGGGCAGGGGTGTTACATATTACAAGTGGATCGTGACAAAAAAAAATATAGTGTAATCCATGTTAAAATGATGATGGAATCTATCTTGTTCACCATGAAAGAATAGGATAGTTTATCAGCAATCATTTTTGAAGTGCATTTCAACCATTTAAATTAGTGAGATTTGATTTGAGTATTAGTTGAATCCAAAGTACAAATGTTTAAGAGTAAAAATCATGAATCTTGAGATAAAAATGATGAAGGAAAGTTGGATAAAAATAGGTGTGAACATGTATGAAAGAGCTATTTTGGTATAGTGTTGGGTATAGGAAAATGACTAAGTCTAAAGGTTTTGACCAAAATTGATTGGGTGCAACCCACTTTGACCAGATCTAATTAAATTAATTTAACAAGTTTTCTTTAATAAAAATTTCTCGAAGTGAAGAAATTTATAAAAATTTGGAGTGAGGGAAAAATTGGACCAAAAGAAATAATGTATATCAAAAAAAGAGAGATATATTATATATATGTATAATATGGTTTTTTTACTGATGAATATGAACAAAATGTAAGTAAATAAATAAGTGAAAATGTGTGCATGCAAAATGTGAAGAAATAAACAAGCAAACAAATAAATAAATAGAAGGGGATAAAATAATATTTTTTAAAAAATATCGTACAGAATGTCCCCTTTCTAGTTTCATATGAAAAATTTTTTGAAGTTAGAGTTTATTAATTCTATTAAATTAACCAGCTCTAAGTTATAACCCTAATTAGTTAATTTTAACCCAGTTTAGAGGGAAAAGTCCCTTTAATCTAAATTAACCTAATTTTGACTTAGTCAAAATAAATCAAATTGGATAAGCTTAATTAAAATAAATAGATATTAATTAATCTTAGGAAGTAAATAAATCAAATTCACATATTCTTTACGTAGTCAATGTTAGCCCAATTTTAAGAGAAAAATTAAATTAATCTACTTTAAGTAATGTAATCTTATTTTGACTTGGTCAAAATCAACCAAGCTAAGGTAGTATAATGTTAATTAACCCATAAGGCCATAAATGATATTTTGCTATAATAATTTGACATTATTAAGTAAGATGAACCTAATAAGGCTAATGAAAAATAAATGATCTAATTTCTATAGTATACACACTACAAGTAAGATGAAATTTATTATAACTTATATTATCTGAAAAAAGGGGGGATAAATAATAAAATAAACAATATTAAGATTTTAGTGTGGAGTTTTCCTTATAAAAATTTTTAAGATAACAATGTGAAATTACAATTTTGCTTATAACACTAAGGTTCAACAACAACAATAATAATAAGAAAATGTTACGCATGTAGCACATATAACATAGCCCACCATATACACTTATAAAAAAAAGGTTATTTGAAAATAAAATAAAATATTACATGTCAATTAAAATATAAATTAGTATCATGGTTTTGTTGATGATTTAAATATTATCCAAAATTTGACGATTTACCACAATTAATCATAAGATTTCTTCTAGACTATTAGTCAATCATGAAGGTGACTAATTTGCACTTTCAAAGTTAGGCAATAGTCTTTAATTAGAGCTATTGATAAGTCTAAACATTTCACCAACTTTGGTGAGAATGTACTTATGATATATAAATAAATATATTTTCTTCATAAAGATAAATATAGTTAGTAACAAAGGCAATGATTAGACAATTACCAAGTTTTGATTTGACATCATGTAGGAAAATTATACTTAACAAAAGGAAAACATATGTAATTTTGTAGAATATCCTACTTATAAGTATATACATACATCTTCGCATGATTTTCAGAATTTATTGATCACTTACAAATTGTTGTACTAATCAACCCTTCTTTCAGTAAAAGATAGTTAATGATTAAAAGATTGGAATGATCAGACCCTAGAATACATGTTTGCTTTATAAGCTTAGACAGGAGGGTTTCATCAACCCTAGATCTCTAGAGTATCTGCAAATGTCATACGAGTGTTCGACCAGCAGAGTGTGTCTCGTTTGACTAATGCATTAGTAGGTCAACTATTTGACCAAAGGATTAGTAGGTCCCTATCTTCTCCCAATAGCTACACCCAGTAAGGCTTGTGTTACTTGGATGTTGAGTGGATCATGAGATGTTGAGCGTGTTTAGCTAGTGGAGTAGGCTCAAAGCACTTCATGTAGAAAAAGTTAAGCCAGAAGTAATGGTAACTCTGCCTAGAGGTAGATAATTTAGAATTCTAACGAGTACCTCTTACTTGGTTAATACAAGGAACAGGATACCCAGACTGGAGTGTCGTAAAACTAGTCATATTGCTAGTGGTCCAAGGAAATGTTGATGGAATGAGGTTCTTGTCGTAATTACAATTGAAACTTAGGTAAATGTTATGAGAGTGAATTTTGAGGCAAGTTATGTGTTGGTGAACTTGATATGTGAGGATTCATGAGGGAAATCTGTATATGGGTGTAGATGTACCAGCTTGTCTCCTTGATATTATCACTGTGATTATGCTATGACTGTATTAAATTAGCACATTTTCATGCATCATTGGTACGAACTAAATTATTGCTTATTTGCATAGAAATTATAAATATGATTATTTCATGAACTATTGCTTTTAACCCTTATGCTTATTAGTAAATGATAACTTATGACTAGTTGTTAGAATAAAGTCACAGTACATAAGAAATAGAAGTTAATAATTATCTTTATAATGGAAAAGAAAAAAGAAAGTGGAATACAAGTATGTAAAGTAATATTAAAAATTTATCCTTCAATTGCTCAAAAGTCTAAAATAATAAGAGAATAAAAAGCCACTTCCAAACCCTATGAGTGGCTTTAGTGGGTAATACTTGCAAGCCATGTGGATTTTTTACTCACCTTTATTTCTATATCATTATTTTTCAAATGTTGCAGTAGAAGCGTAGGGCACTGATAACTAGGCACCTAATATAGAGGTATTGGGAGATTTATATTACGACTACTAAGACGCAGAGGAGCCAACTGCTATAGTAGATCACATTAACTCGTCTTTGGGCAAGTAGAGTGTGGTAGTTGATCATTCTCCTCGTGTAGATTTTTTTGGTAGTTTTATACTTTTTTATGCACTAGTATGAGTGTGCAATTACCCAAAATATTAGAAAGTAACAAATAAAAAATAAGAAAAAATTAATTAATTAAATTTTTACGAGGACCAAGGTCCTCCGTAAAAATTAAAAAAATTGTTTTTCCCCATTTCAAGGATTGTGGTCTTGCGATTTGGGGAAACCACATTGCAGGATCGCGGTCCCATGGGTGAAGACTGCGGTCTTGCATTCCCAAAACCCATAAACCCATAAAATGGTGTTCGTCGAGACTACAATCCCCCAACTGCAGTCCTGCAATTGCAAATCAGAAATAGAAACTCATAAACCCTAAGTTTTTCCACTGATTATATAAATAGATTATTGTGGGTAGCCTAATCACTTGATTTCTCACACAGTCATAGTGTTCTCCTTCGTTCTCACAAGAAACCCTTAATGCACTGATTCGCTCCCCTGCTTATGCCATCTTCTGCAAAACCCCTTCTTTCCCTCTTCATGCATCCTGAGTCAAGGTTTCAACCTCACTCATTGATCCCCCATGACTAGCATTAGGAGAAGAACAACACAAGGTTGAGGTTAAGTTGCATCTATGCCCTTAGGAACGAATACAGATGAGGTAACACAACGTTCTTATTCGAAATCAAAGTTATCTAAAACTGTTTTGAAATTAGTTGACTGTAAAATGATACTCTTTACTTAATAGTATACAAGAAGCAATTAAGGACACTTGTTGGAGGGGACAAAAGCAATATTGAACAAAAGTAAGGTATGATGCCCTACCGGTTGCTATAATTTGTATTTAGATGCTACAACCCAAAAAAGTGTGGCGACACACCATTTTCTATTGATATTCAAAACCAATGCAATAGTTTACCATGCATTTAGCAATAATGTTTTCTTTGGCATACCAACACATAGGTAGATTGTAAGGTAGTCTGAGGTGATTAACGAAACGAAGAACAACCAACGAAAAGGAATAAAGTACTTTTACCCATTAAAATATATATTTGTGAATCTTAGATCTAAAATATAAAGTCTCAAGTACAAGGGAAACGGAAACGCGCAGGAATGAAAATTTTTAGAATACCTTATGACTATTGCAGTGCTGCACATAGCACACTATGAGAATAATCCTATTTTACTGTAGTAACATGGAGAGTATCACGGTAACACGATAAACAAGTAGTTTATCAAATTCTTGCGCGCGAAACTATAACCATCACAATCTTTAACAGGTATGACTCAAATAACATGTAGATCACTTAATGGCAAGTTTAGGAGCTAAGAATAGTGAAAACACTTATACTGATAAGGATGTGCATGTTAAACCATTAAGTTGGAAAAAATTCAAACATCAAGGCAGAACTAGCACGCAAAGAGCAAAAATAACAGGTGGAAGTGATTACCTTGCTCTCTAATCTTATTTGAGTTTTAAATGTTAAACATGATGTGTGTTTACTTTATTCTATTTTCCTAGAAGCATGCTAGGGTATGTTTTGACGTTGATTGGATACCATGAGTTCTTGTGTGAGTATGAATGATGTATTACACGATGTATGTATCCATGTTGGTTTTCTACATATTTTCATTTTATGAGATATGAGATAATTAACATGTTCAATTTATTTGAATAATATTACATGCTCTAGTTTTCATGCTAATATAAAGAAATGATTGAATGTATGACCTTAATTAAAGATAACTTAAGATTCGATAATGTATCATTGCAGTGGTCCACGGGGCATCATTGTAGGTGTTCTCGTAGATTGAATGATGGGTTAGCCCCCAATTCCTGATGATAGAACGATTGGTGTGCCCCTAGTTCTCTGGTGATGGAGCGATAGGTATGATCCTAATTCCCAAGTTGGGTAATAGGTGTGCCCTTGTCCCATTGGCATCTTGCATATAGTGCATTTTTCTTATCTCCTTTGATACGATAACGATAAGAGAATATCGAGGTTAAGCATTTTTGTCCTAATTAACAACTGAACAACTAAATGTTTGAAATGCATAATGCATGTCAAGTGTTTGCATGTTTGATACTTTGATTGGAATAATATTATGGATGTACTATGTATGATCTACTGGGTTCTTGAACTCATCCCACCCTTCCATTTCAAGTGATCCTTGCGGCGATTCGTGTTGATAGTACTACGGAGTACTATGGTAGCTACAAACCTCACTGTCAAAGTTGTTATCAAAGTTCTTTTTGTTGGGTAGTTAGTCAAGATTGGGTGTATGACCCTCCAAACTAGTTTGAAATTATTAATTGCCTTTATGATTTAAACTTCAGCCACATAAGTCATGTTCAGATATTTCAGTTGGAAAATTGTTCCACATTTATTTAAATTTTAGATGTAGAGTTAATGATTTAACTATTGATAATCATTGATGTTTCCCATGTGCTACTCCTTGGTGAGTCCAAGAGTTTGATTATTTATTTATATGAGTTCTAGTATGTCCAGATTATGTTTAATGAGAATTGAATGTCAGAAAAGTAATATCCCAGTTCCTGATAGATGAAATGCATGCCAACATTTAATGACATGTAGCCCAGTGGATCTTTCTAACATTTAAATCATTATTTCAATTCAAACAAACAAAACATATCAAAAACTTTTGTACATTAGGCGATTCAAACAATTTCTTGTTTTGGTTGACATTCAAACCGAAAGAGTTTAATCTCTATGTTCCACATCGTGGGGAGAGAGAATCACTCTTGGAAACTCAAACCCCTATCTATCTATCAAGTGGGATCACTTTTTGGAATCCCAGTTC
>JAJIYU010004223.1:0-24841 GCA_030144865.1 Tinospora cordifolia | reverse complement strand
CTTTATGTCTAGGGTTTATTTATGTTGCATATTATTCATTCATCATCTAAAGAATGCATTTTTGCATCTCTTTATCTATTTAAAAGTGTGCACATAAAGTAAGCAACAGTAGACCTAGATGAATTTAGAACATCAAATGTTAAATATACAGGGATGACAGGTAGGGGTGACAATTTGTAACACGACACGATAACCAGACATGAACACGATACAAAATTAATGAGTTTGGATCAACACGAAAGACTTAAAAATGACACGTTTAACATGATTATAAATTATTTAAGAGATAAATTATAAAAAAATTAATTTAAAATTAATATATTTATTAATCTATTGATAATATAATTCATTATTATTATTTTAAATATAATATTTTTATTTTTTTTATTTTTTTATATTTTTATTAATACTTTTTAATAAAAAAAATTATTTTAAAATTTGATTATAAAAAGTTAAATGGGTCATAACAGGTACACGATTACGAATACGGTTAAACACGACTTATTTACGATACGACCTATTTTTGACACGATGATACGAATTGCCACCTCTAATGGCAAGCGAAAGATTTTTCTCCAAAGAAAAAGAACAGCTGCTGAAAATCACTGACGACGTGGAGAACTTCTTCTGCTATAGGTTCCATTTGCAATGGTAAAGAAGCTGAATTCTGCATGGCCTTCATGAGCTTGATGCAAACACGGGAACTACTATATTTGATGTCCATTTTGTTGATCTCTTCAAACCTCTAGAAAGGCAAGTAGCAGAAGCATCTTCCATTGAACCAGAGAATTGAATGAAAACACCTGTAGCCAACCGAATGAGATCTTGGTCATCTATGATCACCCACCCTAAAACTGCATGAAAATGTTAGTTTTTATTTTTTATTTTCTGAAAAATGGAGAAGAAAAGCGATCTACAACAAATCAAAAACTAAAGTAAATATAATTTTAATATGATTTAACGTTTTATTCTAATTAATTGCATTGAATATAGTACAATTTCCTGTGGGAATAATTTTGTTACAAACATATAATTACTTACAATCCGTGTCATAATGTGATCTTAAAATGTTAATATATAATTTCATATAATATTAGATGATGGGACAACTCTAAAATTAATTGCAATTATAAGGATCAATCAACATTCATCAATAAAATTTCTAAATGCATTGCATATAAATTCAGACAATGCTCTCATTATTATTCCACAAAAATAATTCATGTATAATAGAAATTAATCAAAAACTTATACACACAAAATCCAAATAATAATTATATTATCTATTCATGCAAATATATATATATATATATATGTATGTATGTATGTATATACTGACCATAGAAGGATAAATCCAACAAACAGCTAGCAAGTTGCATGATATATATACACACACATGAATGTAAATATTTGATAGTTAAAAACAAAAAAGGATTAGACATATAAAAACAAAAAAAGGATTCTTCCTCTGAAGGAGAATCAATAAAGGAGTTTACTTGTTCCACTATTGCTTTAATGCTCAATCCACACATCATCGAGTGTTAGCAGCCATTGCTTATACCTTTTATATATAATCATTTTTTTAGTCTTTTTTATTGTGATTATTAAAAACATCCCGTAGAGAACTCATAATTTAAGCATTAAGGTTGTGTTTAATTGATCTAAAAATCAAAATTTTCTTTAAAAAATTTATTTTTTTTTAAAAAAAAATCTTATTTTCTCATGTTTAATTGATAAAAGTAACGAGAAAAAAATTTTATTATATTTTATCAGCCCAAGTATTTCACCAAAATTTTCTCAATTTAGAGAGTGAAAAATAAAGTTTTCTTTTGTATATTAATTTAAAAAATAATTACCTATAACTAACTTTTATTAAATTTTTTTATGTACAATCAAATAAAATTATGAGAAAATTTTCTCAATGATATTTTCTTAAGAAAATTTTTTTAGAAAATAATATTTTCTCGTAAAAATTTTTCTTAGCAACCAAACATACCTTAAAAGTAACAATCATACAACTAATACCTCTTGTTTGTAAGGTTGTGTAACCCAATAAAAATAATAAAAATAATTGTTATGTGATTGTCAGAACAATTTAAATACCTAGTGCTTCCCATATTTACTATTTAGTCTCTAAGCCTTTTTCAATGAGCTTTAGGGTTTATTGTACAAAGAATATTAAGATTAGAAGGTGAAGATAAAAGGTACCCCAGTGAACTACTTTTAGTTATTTTAAGTGTTCTATCTCAGTTAGGTTTCGATTTGTTGTAGACAACAGAAAATTCTTGTCATTCCTTCTAACTGAACGTAAGGAGTCTCTGTTGCTGCTGCGTCTGAGGGGATATTCCTTGGCCGTTGTTTGGCCGACGAGGAGACTACTGAATGCATGATAATTAGTCATCTATCTTCCTGCTTAAGAGGAGGATGTACCTGGCTTTCCAAATGCACCAGAAGGTGATGTTCCCAAATTCAACATAATCTTTTGGTCCAACTGATTTGAGAGAAGGAACACTAATTCAGACCAGCAAGCTTCAAAAGAATCACCTACCAGTTTGCCTGATAGGAGTGAAAATGGAGTAGTAAAACAAACACTAAGAGCAAATTCACATTTAAAAAAAATATGAAAAGGAGTCTCCGTAACAGCAATGCAAAAACTGCAAAAGGATCGACAAACACTGAAACACATCTTTTTTATAAAATTGAGTTTCGTAGCTAGGAAGAAAATTTTTTATAGCTTTAAGATTTTAATCTTGCTTCAGACATCTAACTCCCAAATCCTAGAGAGATTTTCCTGGATATTTGAACTTGATTGCAGGAAGATCCTATGGCCTTAAAACCCAACAAGCCACTTTTACTCAGATCCATGCCTAGTAGATAACCGGACTTCCCAGTAACTATTAAAAAATGAGCCTTTCTTACTTTTGCCACCGAATGGTTTAAATTTTCTTTTTTTTTTTTTTTTTTCAATTATTGGAGCATGAATAAAAGTAAAGGTCTTAATTAAAGAAGGTAATTCAATTATACTAAAACTTAAATTGAAATTAAAGTTTTATTATAAAAATTCCAAATTTTTTGGTAGCTGTCACCCAAACTCTTAAAAGTTCTTTCAAATTAGCTAATATTCTCTACCAAACTTTGAGACCATTTGCTATCAGTAACTGAGGTTAAACTATTTTTAGTTTTAATTTCAAGTTTGAGGTAAGTTAGAATGACATAAAAAATTTTCTACTTTACCAACTTATTCTAATTCTCTTCTAGTAAATCAACCACACTAATTTTGAGGGATTGAATTATTCCACCTTTTTTTTCTTTTGCATTTTCATAGACTTTTCCTGCTTTCAGATTTTGGTGAAAATAAATTTTAATGTAATTTTATTTAAACGAAAATTTTAATTAAATTTTCACTTTTAATCTTGAATGCACTTCAAAACACTAGATTATTTTATTTATGTCTTATTTTATCAAATTTTATCAAATTTTTTTTTAAAACAGTATTAAAAGTAACTCAATTCTATGGTATGTAACGAACTGACCCTTGGTTCTGCCATGCACATGTGCAGGAGCTACATAAAAAAATAAAGTAAAATAAAATAAAATAAAAACAACTATGGAAGGCAATCTTTGAGCGATATGGATAGTCCTTTTATTCTATTTTAATACGAGAATAGAATTTGAAAATAATACTGCTATTAATAGTCAATAAAATAAATAACAGTAGCAATAATACATAGAATCAAGAGCAAGTTGATCCATGTGCAGGGTGTGACCAAAACTGCCCATATTTTAAAAATTTACAGGAGTCAAATATAATGACCAGAAGAGATCTCCTGCGTGCGACCACTAAGAAGAGTACACAGCATGCGTTCGGTTTGGCTTCATCACCTTGTGAATTTCCCAGTCAGCATCTTCTTCTTCTTCTTCTTTCAACAACTTTAATCCCAGTGGCTCGCATGCTTCCCAATTTTCTGCAGTACTCTCACCACTTCCTCCTCTGTAATATTACCCGTCACGGTTATTTTGTTTAGACTTATGTCAAGATTGTATGTTTCAATATCTGCAAGCCAGAAAAAGCAGAGGATCACGTAGTTGCAAAACAAAAGAAAATAAGCTGATAACATTTTTAGTTAATTTACTTAAAACTTTCTTTCGAACAATATCATTAGAACATACCCTCTATCTTCTTGATAGCCTTCATAATTTTCTTGATACATTGGTCACAGTGCATTCCAACCCTCAGTTCCACCACCTGAAACCAGAGTTTTTTTAGTCACCTCCGAATACCCAATGAATTTTGGACGAAGAAGACAATCTCTATGCACATCTAAAGTGAAGGAAAGGTACTTACAGCGGCCATTGTGCTTGTAGCTGCAAATAAAGTGAAAACTCTTTTGGAATTGGGGAGAATTTGAACTGAAAGCTTGAAGACCAAATCAGATTCTGTGTAGCTTGTGTCTTCCTGAGAGCTCTGCCTTGCTAGTACTGAACTTGTGAACCGTGGAATTTACATATATAAGTAAAGATGGAAGTGATTCAGATTCTTTTCTTGGTTAATGGGCAACTTACTTTTGCATAAAGGTGAAAAGCAGAACACGGTTTCTCTTTTATTACAATCAAAGTCAAGAAAAAAACTCACTTTCAAAAAGATAATTGAGATGTGTCATCTCCACAACAAAAGGCCAAGTTAATTTAAGACACTCTCCAAATTATGATTTTGGATCCAGGAGTCATTTGAGCAATGTGAAACTAAGCAAGACTTTTTATTGACAAAACGAAACAAATTATAAGATCACACCAGTAAGACTATAAGCAATAATGTCTATTGTTTAATATATAATTCATCGCCATTTATAAATTACATGTTGTCTTTGAGTTAATGTCAATGATATTTACAATATTTTACGTCTCCAGCATCAAAACATAATTGGTGCGTTAAAAATGTCAATATTATGCACATAATGTATAGAAGACAGAAATAACACAATGTGCAAATCTTCTTAAAAAATACTTTATGTTGCTCCAATCATCTCCTCCAAGGGTAAGGGTTCTCCTTGTCCAACTCATTTGTCTAGTTCGCCCCCAATCTCTAATTCTCTATTTTGTTTATGACTTTGCCAATTGTTTGAATGTCGATTTTCGAATATATTATCTTAATTTATTTCTACGAACTTAGATTAGCTTTTGGTTTTTTCTAAAAAAAAATTATGAGTATTTTTTTAAAAATTTAATTGGTGTTAGCTTTATGCCAAAATAATGCAAAAATTATACCCTTTTGGTGCGACAGATTCCAATTTTCTTAAAGGCCTGTTTGGTGCATAGGATAAGATAAGATGAGTCTGTTTGGTGCATAGGATAGAATAAAATTATTTTAATAGGATAAGATGTGATGAGATATGATTGAATATAAAAAATTAAAAAATTAAAAAATAAAAAAACAAAAGTAAACTAAAAAATTTTAATCCCACCATTTTTGGTGGGTGAATAGTCCCACTATAATAGGATAAAATAGTGGGCCCGAATTATTTTTTATCCTATTCTATTTACTCCTAAACATTGAATTAAGATAAAATTTATCTAATCCTATTTTAATCCAGCGCACCAAATAACCCCTAATAGTGATATCACATTGAGAGGAACTGCTCTTGCTTAACTAATTTAGCTTGCTCACACGAAGGAATATAAAGTATAACACAGTTTAACCCATGTCTAGGTCTTTTTTAAATTATATTCGTGGAAAATTATTTTGACAAAAATGTATCAGAATCCAAATGACTAGATCCATATCTAACTACTGACAATATTGTCTTGAAAATATTTTAAAAAAATCATTTCTGTTAATTAAAAAAATAGAAAGATTGGCAAAGTAAACCAAGCCATAGAATTGATAGTTGTAATCTAGCTCATAAGGCACACATATCAACTTTCATTTATTTTTTTCTTTTCAAGAAAAAGCTCCTTCTGGACTACAGAGTATGAACTGTCGCTACAAGGTGGCTTTCAAAAATGAACTTCTTCATTTCCTTCCACATGAAGTTGCTTTACTGTGACCTTGTGCAGTCCCGTTCTTCCTCTTTTCCATCTTCTAAAGTTGCTTCAAACTGTAAGATAACTTTCCCTTTGTAATGCTGAGTATTTAAGTAGGCCATTCATCTTAAATTTATACTAGTATCTTCTTGTTAACTGAAGGAAAATTGATAAAAGCTTTTCAAAGTGAAAAAGGTGCTTTCGAACACGGTAGATGTGGAGAGTATACAATGCTGCAGCGATTGTTACAGATAGGAACGACAAGATTGTCAACTTCCCAAAATCCTGACAAGCGTAAATGAGAAGTTGATAGAAGTTTTATAGGAAAAGTTCTATTCCATGCTAGTATAATTAACAGAACTAGGACGTAATTATTACCTTGGGATTTGAAAGAACTATTCCCATAACATAAGCCAAAAGATCCAACATAGACTGAAGTGAATTCTGGACACCTCCAACAGTACAACGATCAGAATCAGGAACATGATCCTTAAAAACAAAAAAAATTGCAACAATCAGCCACTAAATGTTGTGTAAATGAGTTACAAAAATAAATTTTCACCTATTGGACAGGGATTCTCATGCTTTACTTAACAAATTGAGCTCATTGAAAAAGGGAAATGTTGGGTCATTACTGGTAAAAAAGATTATTGTTACCTGCATTTGTTGCATCACAGACAAGTCAAACATCCATAACCCGACACGTGAAGCTGCCACTCCACCCATCAGCATCCATGCTGAAACATAGCTGTTTCGGACCCAGACAGAGTAAACACAGACCAAGAGAAAGATCCACTGCAAATACATGCCCATGACACCAGAATGTAATTTCCATTGTAGATCAGATAGTATGACAAGGTAAAACTTATACTACAATTGAAAATCCTGAGCTAATTTGAGATATCATGCAATGACATTTTCCAGATATATAGAAATAGCTTGAGATGTTATAGAGATTAATCACGTTTTTCTTATTGATATACATAAGTAGGATGACACGCCATGTGAATGATTTATCTATGCGGTTTTCTTGTACATACAGACTAGTGTAGTACATGAGCTATTTCTTGCCATGGAGCACTGGTGACAATTCGCTCTGTATGATTCCAAATCCTTAACCATACTAAATATTCATAACTAAGGCTCCTCATAAACTTAGGCTCAAAGAGCTCATTTTTCTTAAAAGGAGTTTCTTCAACCATGTATTTTCTATTGAAGAAGATACCTGAGTCCAAATGGACCACAATCCAGTCCTTAACGTAGAGATATGTGATTGCAAGACAGGGTACAGAATAGTTGCAGCAATCCCAACCGTAGCACTTATCCCGCGCATTATACCGATAATATAGGCAGGTATCCCCTTCCATTCTAAAGTACCTATCATCAATGTTCCAAAACTGCAAATGAAGTAACAGTTAGCATCCAGTAATGTCTTTCTAATGATTGAGAATTTACCAAAACAATTCTTTTTCAAGTCTAGATTACAAGTAAATGAACCATAACCATTGACACAGCTTGATTTTTCATCAAATTAGAGAACCAATGTTCAGAAATTTCTCACCTAAGTACAGTGAAAAAGAGTAAAGATAGAGCTATTCCGGGTATCACCACATCTTGCTGTAAGTACACAGTCCATGCACCAACGCAAGGGGTGTTGGAGAACTGTTGCAATAATTTGTGTTTCCATGAATTTTCTCTTGAGTCCAATTCAGTTCCCATGTTGGAAAGTAGATTCTCGTTCTCCCGTGAAGTAGATGAACTCATTAATTGATCTCTTTCTTTCAGTTTTTCCATCTTATTTTGGCTGTGTTCACTTAGAGTTGGAATCCCTTTGTACACAGACATTAGAAGCCAGTACTGTAACCAAACAGATAGAGTGCTCCATATTGCTAAGGTCACAGCAGATGCCTTCAATGACAAAAAGCTCACTATGAAGCCAGTGATAACAGGAGCAAGTAGCTTGCAGGTTAAATCAATCCGCCTAATCATGGAATTCATCTGTATTAGTATCTCTGGAGATTGCCCACTTGAAATCACCACCACCCTATATAGGTTCAACAAAAAACTTTGTTAGAGAAGTTGTCAAACAAGGATTAATCAAACCGAAAATTACTTTTTAAAAAAGATAGGAGAACACAAATAAAAAGTAAGGGTTGCAGATCTAAAAGTTGTGGAAATTCTAACCATTCCCTTTCAACCAAGATGGTTCCAGCAAGAGATGAAAGCACACCAATCGCTCCTGAGATATTGGTTAACACAACAAGTAAAAGGAATGCTCCAAAACTGGTCAGCCTTAGGCCTAAGTAACTGAGTAATATAGTAACTGCAACTCCAGCTGCCACAAAAGAGAGGCTTTGGCTGAACAGCCACAGACGAAGAATCTTCACGGCAACACAACATGCTAATAAGTTCTGAGTTAGAAAATATTGCAAAATCTAACAAAAGAGAAACAAATTTGATGCCTAAAATTATATCTTTTCTATATATACAGAACATCCATGGATTGATTCAGACTACTTGACACCGGGCAATCTAAATTTCATAACTAAATCCTAACACAAACATTTGAACATACATTACATTTCATTCAAAATTCCTAATATAATTTGTGGCACATATAGAAGTCTAGTTAATTGACCTTTGTATATGTCAATCTCTCCACCCATTGTCCAATAATAGGACCAAATAAGGCAGCAGATGCAGACTCAACGACGCCATAAATAGCAGACAGTAGTAAAGAATCTGGCCAAATGTTTATCATGTACAATCCAACAGAAAACTCCCACATTCTGCAAAAAAAACAAGAAGACAAAGATGGTACAATCATCTATTAACACTTCACGGTAAGAAACATCAATAAAGATAACTACGAAAGATTTAACTTTTTCTAATTCAAATATCAACTTAGCCATCCAATAGAACAGAATGGAAGAAACAGATGCATATATTCAAATCACATATAATTGAGAAAACAAGAAATCTTCAATTGTTTTAATTATGAAGCATCAATTCTGTCAAACACTTTGGTGTCCTCATAAAAATTGATATGAAAAAACAGATAATTAAGCAAGCCATGTAATGAAAAACCAAAAAAAAAAAAAAGCAGAGATTTGCAATTCAAAAGCCAAACAAACCAAAACCCATATCATAAAAGGGGAGAAATTAAGATTAATCCTATACCCTATTCTCAAAATTATATAACAATGACTAATAGACATGTATACGCATGTATACCTCGCACCCCATCTTGCCAGGAAGTGACCCACATACAAATATTTGATGAGAGATGAGTCTAATGAAGACTCTTCTTGTGAAGTGTTGGGAAGAAGTGAATCCCTCATCATGATTGCGCTCGTTTTCTTCTGAAACTGGCCTTAGTAGTTGATGATTTTGCGGGCTATCTGCCGATGTTTTAATTGAGGTGGTTCGCTTTGGTTAAAAGGGCCAACAAGTTCTTGGCGCTGGAGCGAACCTCTGCTACTGTTTTTTTTTTTTAATTGTTTTTACTAAATATGTCTTTGTACATTTTGAAATTAGCAAAAAAAAATTTTTTTTTTTCTTATCACATGTTTCAACCCTTCTAATTACGTTTCCCATCACCCCAACTAATATTAATAGAAGGGTTACTGACGCATATGTGAGGCATAGCTTCTAAACGGAAGAGAGAGAGAGAGAGAGAGAGAGAGAGAGAGAGAGAGAGAGAGAGAGTAGTAGTAGGTGACTTATTTATTATATTCAAGTCAATTACATTAAACAAGGAGACCAACGCCAAAAATATATACTTTTTTTTAGACTGTTGATTTCCTGTCCTTCTGCGTGCACAATTGGACAAGAATAAAAAAAAAGAAAAGAAAAAAACTTGGCCCTTTTTCTCAATATAAAGTCCTGATAAGTAAGTCTAAAAATTAAATTTTGGCCTTACCAAAAAGACAAAATAGAGCTCTACTCATTTTTAATTAGATTATATTATTTTAACTTTTCTCAAAAAAAAAAAAGCCCATATTCATGGCGATTGAATTTTTTTCCCAATATTTCTATTTCCCATTATCAATTTGAATATGAATATCTTTCTGAAAAAACAAGTGTTGTATAATTTCAAATCGATAACAGGTTAGGAATACAACTTTTGCACTAGTAATGCCCTCCACTCAACAACTCATTTGAGTTTAGAATTAGAAATGTAGTTATAAATATTGAGTAATTTTAATGTTTTGCATTTGAATTTCTTCACACGGGGTTAAGATTTCTTCTTCTTACAAAGGAAGCTTTTTTATTTATGATATCAAAAACGTCAAACTCCATGTTTTGTATTTATTTATTTATTTATATATATGTTTATTTATATATTTATAAATAAATATATTTGTTTATTAGTATGTATATTTATATATTTATGTATAAATAAATAAATATTTATATATGTATAAGGATATGTATATAATAATTAATTAATTAATATATATATACATGTTGCTTTGTGTGGCTTAGCCAATCGAGATTGAGGGAAAAAATTAAAGATAAATTATGAAGATTATCACTTGTTTGGACAATACCAAAGAGGGAGATAGAGAAAAAGATTTGGGTAAGTGAAATAGATTGAAAGGGTGAGAGAGATCGAGGATGGAGAGAAGAGAAAAGAGACTGTGGAAAGAAAGTAAGAAATAGAAGATACGTAGGTAAGGTATTGTTTAAGAGTATTTTAGATAGTTTATTATATTTTTTGAATATAATTAATATAAACCATGGTTTTCGTAGTAATTAAGGTATGCTTCTAATTTATCAACTATGTTTAACTGCACTCTAAATAAATTACTCAACGTCTTCTTCATCAACAATAGCGAAAATTTTTTTTAAAAATATTTTGTTGTTTTTCAGATTTTCATATTATACTTTTTGGGTACCTTAAAATACAAAAATTATTTTTGAGTTACCTTTGTATCCTCTCAAAATAAATAAATAAAAACACTTTAAATTTTGTTTCCCATGTCATATAGGCCTCATCGGTAAGGCAAACTAGAGCAATGAAATGTGCAAATTCATGTTGTATGATTATTTTCTTCAATTGCTTTATTTTCTTTCACACACATTTTTGTATTTTATTATTAAAATACACACTATTGCTGCATGAATGTTTATACACAAAATATAAACATTCATGCAGGAATATTGTATATTTTAAGAATTGTAGTCTTTAATTTAATAATTATAAGTATTGCAATTACATAAAATCTATAATCTTAGCAGTCATGTTAACGTTATTTCAACAAATTCATAATTCTTGATAAACTAAATGATCTTTAATTTGAAGAGTTTTTTAATAAAAATAATTTATACAATAGATTATAAATTGAGAAAAATAAGTTAATAAAAGGTACTTCACAATATTACTTCTCAAAAATAAAATAACAAAAGATTAATCTGATTAATTAAATAAAACCCGCAAGAGCAACTGCTTTTAACCCTTTTTTTTTTTTTTTTTGGGGAAAAGTGCTTTAGAAGCTAAAACCAATTAAGACTGACATTTTACCCAATATGGCACAGAATCGTCATCTATGGAAGTTACATTACAGAACCAAGTAAAACTGGTTCCTTCAAATCAAATGTTGCCACGTACCCGTTACTTTGTGTGCATTGGCTGATGACCTTTTTAGTCAAAAGAAGATTTCGAGGTGCAAATCTGGGAAGGCAGAGAGTCCACTTTCCTCTCCTCTTTCTCTTTCTTCTGTGTTCTGTTTTTCTCATTCCTTAATTTCTGCAACTCTTCTTTACAATCTCTTCTGAAATTCTTTCAACAATTCAGAAGAATGGGTAATGCCCTTAGGTTCCTGTGCGGGCAATGCTGCAAACCAGAAGCGAACGACCAAAGCTCTGGTCCATTAGGCCCTCATGGCGTTTCTTCTGTTACTGTTGGAGTTTCGGCTCTTGCCCATGATCTCTTCCACTTCGAAATCACATCCCAAGTCTAAATTTTTCCCTCTTCTAGTTACAATTATCATTATTCACCGATTCAATCTAGTATTTGGGTGTTCTAATTTTTGCTTTGACTTTTATGTTTTTTTTTTTTTTTTTTTTTTTTATAATTTGGAATCATAAGGTTCCCGAAGGCCTCGGTCGACATGTTGTTTCATCTAAGAAGGCTCAGGCCAACTGGTAATTAATTCCATCACAGAATCCCTATATGATCCATTAATTGGATCTTCTTTACTAATCTAATTTTACTTACAAAAAAAAAAACTTACGTGGGAAAATGAAGGTACAAGAAATTGTTAGAGGCATGGAAGGAAGCGAAGCCTCCACCTAGAACACCCGAAGAAGCTGCCAGGCTTGCGATTGAGACTCTAAAGAGGCACCAAAAAGCAGATGTTGAGGTAATTCTTACACATAATGAAGCTCAAGGATCTAAATAGCTGCCCTCCTTAGTAAAATTGTGTTCCCGGTTGTATATGTATGGGCGTCGCTTTTGTTTGTTTTTCTAGGGTCTGTTAATTTTCTATGGTCTCCCTCTTCCTCATACTCTGGTTGATACGCCGGAGTTAGTACCACAGTCATGGCCTGAAGGAGTGAAATTTGAGCTTCAGACACTTCCGGTGAGATCATATAGAACCAAACCTTGTCAGTTAGTGTTTCTCCTGGTGTTGATTAGGAGATTTTGATGCTTAGATGCCGAGAATCTATCCTTGTTTTTATGCTATTAGGTCGATGCAAGAGCAGTTGCAGATGGGGATACAATAACTGTGTATGTGAACACAGTGGATTCAAGGCAAGCATCCATTGTCCCTAGAGAGGTAAAATTTGCCGCAGCTGAAATATCAACGGCGCGGGCTGCGAAGAACTATGCTAGAGCAGATGCACTTCAGAAAAGCATCGTTGATGCTGGCTATAGGTCCTTACGTTCACCACTTCAAATTGAAATTTTGCTTATATAGTTCTTCCTGTAGTGTCCTTGTTGCTTCATTAAACCAATTTTCATGCTGCAGGGTCTTGAATGGTCCTAACAACAATAACATTCTTGCAAGAAAATATCGAATTAGGCTAAGGTAAAAGAAAAACAGAGCTTTTGATGGGAAGAACTTCGATGTTATAACCAAGTATTCTAGTACCTTAACGTCTTTATAAAAAAAACAGGGGTATTGATGCACCAGAGAGTTCAATGCCCTTCGGGAAGGAGGCAAAGGACGAGCTTATTAAGCTAGTTCAAGGAAAATGCTTGCGAGTGCTTGTTTACAATGAAGATCGCTATGGCCGATCGGTTGGGGATGTCTACTGCAACAATAGATTTGTGCAGGTAACATACATTTTAAACACACATGAACTCATCAGATAATGCCTTAAAATTTTTGTGATCTCCCTCTCACAGGAATCGATGTTGAAGAAGGGGCTAGCATGGCATTACACAGCTTATGACCGCCGCTCAGAATTTGCTACTGTATGTCGTTATCGTGATTTTTTGTGCTGCTCCACTGATTTGTGCATAAATTTTATGTTTGATCTGGTTTTTAAATACATCTCTAACACATTAGTGGGAGAAACAAGCTCGAAATGCTCGGATTGGGTTATGGGCTGCCTCAAATCCTGAAAAGCCATGGGAATGGAGGAAGAACCAACGTGAAGGTAGACGATAGATTTACATGCAAAGTTTCCAGGCACAGTTTTCTGATCTAACTTGCCGTAGGCCATCCGGACCAAACAGTTTTGCTCAAGTTGGAAGACATGAGAATAACCATATCATTTCTGAAATTATTCAAGACAAAATATGCCTTATTTGCAAGATGAAATTCCTGTTGACATGGTCTTTAACCCATTCAGAGTACCCTCACAAAGAAATGGAGGAATTGGCTTCTTGACAGATTACTAGAATTTAAGATCAAGAGCGTCTTTTCCTTTGTACATCATATAATGTTTGATCTAACATTTTGTTCTCTTGAAGGATTTATAATTTGTTATTACCCAAATGCTTGAATAACCATGGGAATGAAAGGGAGAACCAACAGAACAGGGACAAAAATGATCATTTTTTCTTTTCATTTCAACAAGAAGACATTGCACTGTTAATCACAGAACACGTATAGATTTGGATGTAAGAGAAGAACAGTTTTCTGAAATGTATTAAGATGAAGAAAATACAAAATGAATACTGGAACAAACAGCCCAAGCATCAAGTACTTGACTACAATAAGAAAGTAAAATTCAAATACAAAAAGGGATGAAGCTATTAGACTGGTGGATGCCTTCTGGTTAACATGATGAAGGTGCACTGTGTCCGAAAACTGGAAATAAACAGAGAAGTCATGTTAGTCAATAACAATTAGTACACAAAATAACACTTTTGTTTATGAAAGTATGATATCCTTCTCTTATGATCCACTAAACCAACCCTCACCCACCCACAAGGCCAGGACTAGAGAGACCCAAGTTATAAAACAGATCCACTCTTCTTGAAAATTTTGGGAAAACTCGAGGGGAAGGTGGGAGTTGAACCCATAACCTCATTGGTTGTGGCTCCTTCACCAACCACCTAGTCAATACCTTGATGGATATAATAACACAAAACATTGACATACAAAATTAGCAAGTTGAACGCTGATCACAAGTTTTATGCTAAATGTAAATATAAAACAACAAAGTTGGGGTCGAACAGAAGCATCTGATTCCCCATTCCTTGAGCAGATTTTTTTTCAAAAGAGACAAAATGATTTTATTGATACAACCTTCAGCAGAATTTTCAGGAATGGCAGAATAGACCATGATAATAAAATGAAAAGCACTGCCAAAAAAATTTGAATAAAAAAAACAATTCCATACGTCAAAAGCAGTCATTTAGGAGAATAAGGTCCTCTGATGATGTCAGCCCAGCGGACTCACATTCGACCTGGTGAATTATATGCTTCTTCAATTGCAGTATCTAATCTTCAACAATAATACACTTATCGATAATATTAACTAATATTATTGTATTATATGCTTCTTCATTTTCTCTTTGCCACTGGTATATGATAATTGTTGCCTGAGCTGGAATTGTTTCAGGTTGGATAATTTTATTTCAAATATACATTGAAATTTTTTGAAGAGCATGAAGCAGTGCCTCGAAGCAGAATTCTGCTATGGCTATTCATAACAAGATCATAAAAGAAATATGAACAAGGTATATAATTCTAAAGGTCCAAAAGAATTCAGAGACAAATCTATGTTTTCAAGACGTCCCATCAAAAATTACAATGAGGATAAGAAATTTTGAAAAACAAAAAAATAAGAATGTGAAAATATAAAGAATTAATGAAAAATAAAAGAAATAATTATACAATCCCCAAGAGGAAAACAAGAGAGATGAGAATGAACCTCATTTACTAATTCAAGTTGGATGGTAAAAGGAAATCCTAAAGGTACATAGAAACTTCTTTTCTGAAAAAAATTAATTTAAAGAATAGGACTAAACTTTGCGGCACTTGAAAGTTAAACTCAAAAGTATAAATCACAAGATACATTTAAAATAGTCAGCTGACCAGCTTCAAGATTAGAGAGTATAGCTACCATAAAATTGGGTTTCAAGAATTCATCTTTAAGTATATGATATAATGTTGATCAAAAGACTGCATAATGAGACCATATTGCAACTATGAGACAGAAGCCCCTTCTCTCATTCCGATTACACTACTTTCCCACCCACAAAAGTTAAATCTCAATACAAAGGATAAAAAGGATGATACCATATCAAATGACTACAACTAAGAACTCGAATGAATTGGTTATCTAAAAATCTTTGTCAAACTTGTATTTGTATTTCCTAAGTCATCACAATCTTTGAAGAAATGGCTTCCAATGCATTGTGGTCACCTGTTCCCTCAAAAAATCACTTAAATGAATTCATTAACATCCTTAATCCTTTTTTTTTTTTTTTTCATTTTCTTTACATCAGGAATATTGAGAGAGTGGATGAGGAAGTGAACGAAGGAGGGAGATCCCTTAAAGTGATCAAATTAGCAATAATTTTAAATTCCTCAAGCTAAAGAAAACGGCACATGAGTCGGGAAGAAGAGGCCCACACAAAATAACAAATTTTTGCAAATTACATAGCAATCTTAGCAGTGACGAATAACAAGAAAGGACCTAAGGTCATCAAAAGCATAGCATCAAAGCAATTAAATTTTGAGACTAGTCAGATTAATAACCAGTTGGCTCCAAGGTTGCTAGGAGCAGATGCTGGTGCAAGGACAGTCAAAAAACTGCAGCTAGCACTGGGACTCAAAATCAATAATAAATATGCCTTTCTCACAGTATCTGGTAAAAGCTACAACCTGATAAAGCACAAAATTACAGTAGATAACAGTGTTGGTTCAAAAACGTTCATCGATGATAGTTTTAATGTTTTGCAACTGTATTGAAAAAACAAGAAAATCAAGGATTGATGAAAATATGAGAAATTACACTAGCCACATAAAACAACCGAAAGAACTTTCAGTGATCAACAATTCTCCATATCAATCAGATTCAATAAAAACCAGTTTAGAGCATTATAAGAAAGCAAAGAGGTGGAAAAAAGTCTAACTCACTTTTTCCACCACTTGATTGAACTTGAAACATATCTTATTTGTCATCATTTTTATCCTCCAATTCATCCGAATCTGAATCACTTGCATTATAACCTACACAAAATTATAAAATAATAATAATAATAACAATAATAATAATTAACCCTCTAACAAGGCATATCTAAACAATTCACAAAAAAATACAAAGAAAACAGATTAGAAAGGGGGGAAGAACAATTACACACCGGGACGTTTATCACTCACTTTCCAAGCAGAGGATCTACTTCTTGAAGCTCTCGCAATCCAAGATCTTCCCTGCCCACAAATAAAAAATGAGGAACAAAAATTTCGGTCACCCTAATTTACAAAAAATAAAAAATAAAAATAAAAAGAAAAAAAGAAAAAACATAAATCAAAATCCTAAACCTTCTGGGTATCTTTGGACACTCCATAACCGCTATAGTACATCTGACCTACTAACACCTGCATACTGACGTCGCCGTTCTTAGCTTCTTTAAGCGTGTCTTGAAACCACCGCTTTACACAATCGGAAACCACCTCCGATAACGGCATCCGACTCTCTCTCCCAAGATTCTCCATCTTTAATTTCAGCTTCTCCCACCCTTCTTCAGTGAGCTTGGTTTTAGATGTTTCCGGCGTAAAAATCCGACCTTTCGATATAGGTTTCCCGCGTTTTGGATTATCAAGCGCCTGTTTGGTAACCCTAGCGAATTCTTGAAGCCTGGTCGCAGAGGGAAGTGATTTTCCCATAAAACAGAGAGGAAGGGAAGAATAACCGATGCCACAAAAGAAAGGGCAAAAAAAAGCTTCTATTAAAAAATTGAAAAAAATCTAATATTCTATGGAGGATTTAGTAGGGTTTTAAAAAGCGGAGAGGAGGATTGAGGTTGGCTGAAGTTGAACCCGGACCGCTGTGAGATTAATTGAGTCAAAATTGATGGTTTAACAGAGATTTAAAATAGGACCCAGAAATGAAAAATAATAAATAACGGACCCACGACAGATTTTTGAGGATTCTGCCAAGAAATCTTTTGGTTCCAAGATTAATAGGTTTCATGGTGATAGCCTCTTTCTCTTGTATCCGGTTTACGTTAGTGAGACACTGAGACTTCCATAAACTTGAGTTTCATATATTTGTATTAGCAGTGGTAATTTGCGTTCTTATATTGTAAGGCGTTATATCGCATTTATATTTATTTTAAACCTGAATTATTTAAACATTAGCCTAATTTAAAAAAAATTTAAAATAGAAAAATAAAAAAAATCTAAAAATGATGTTTAATAAATGAATTAAACAAGCTAATCTATTTATAATCTTTAAGGTGTAAACATATTCATTATAATTTATTTAACAAACATAAATTTTAAATCACCATATAAAAAAAAATTAAAAATTATAGTTATAGAACTTGATATTAAAAACTAAATAAAATATTATAAAATTATAAGTTCAATAATATTAGAATGTTTCACACATAACATAAATCTTAACTCAAAATGTAATTTAGATTGAATGATCAATTTTATATTGTACCATCTAATTATTTTGTATGTATTCATTTTACTATGTTTTGATAGCAAAGGTAGACCCACAAACTTCTAATCAGTTTAGTTTTGAGTTGTGTTAATGTATTATAATTTTTAATGTCGGTCTTACATTTTTTAAAGCTCATAAGGTATATACACACACACACACAAAAATGATGTGACTCTCACACTATTGAATAAATAGATAATATGTATCTGAAAGTAAGTACTCATCCATTGAAAAGTTGTAAATGTTACATATGCATAAAAGAGAGAGAGAGAGAGGTAAACTACTATTAGGATTCACGTCTTTACATCAAAAATAAATCTTAAAAAATATGAAAGGGAAACGTAAATACACTCCTATAAATGTGAAAAATGTGTAGATTTATTGGTCAATTTACATTAGAATTAGCACGTATGCTCTTGCTATTACATTTTTTTATGCAACATTAACACTCAAACTATTGGATGAAAGGGTAATGTTTCATCCACATCCATATTTTTGTTCTTCTAGTTCTCCAAGGAGCAAAATGTTAAAGTATCAACATCCTCTAGCCTTGTATTTGCACTACAAAAATGGTTATCTTACATTATTTGCAAGTGAACACTCTTAAAAGTCTATGTGAATTACATTTCTTTTTTTTTTTTAATATCAAATTAGCATTAAAACACCGTTTCTTTGATGAATGTCTATGGTTTCTTTGAAGTATGCTTGATTTTTTTTTTTTTTTTTTGGCTCAAACATGCTTTTGCAACCCGTAAGAGAAAAGAACGGTGCTGAAACATAGAGTGCTGTTTTAGATCAGATCCTAGTTATTGCCACTTCACCAAAATGCATGATCACGAACTAGTCAGATGCACACAATAGCAAAAGACTACTTTAGTTGGTGTATAAGATAAAACCTTTGAATTGTTTAGTACTTTGCTCGACAAGAATTTTGGATTCATCATGAAGCTTCTTGAACATAGTTCCTTATTAAATACACGTTAAAGAAAACATTTCTCAAAAATACTCTTCTGGGTCCTGTACCAAACCATTAGGGTATATTGACTAATGATTACTCGGCCCTGTTAGAGCAGAATGCCCCTAAAATGTAGGGCGAAGATGAATAAATCAACATATTTTTCTAGTGTAAATTTCATGACCTTTTACCAGTAGTCTTTACAAGAGCATACTCCCTCTTTGAAACAATGGAACCTATTATTATCTCTAACAATTATTTCTCGATTTGTGATCTTCGAGATAAGTTTTATAGCAGTATGACAATCTCCACAAACACGAAGGTTCTTTGTGATTCGGATCGTTTCACCTGGTTCAGTACTGATGAGACCAAATGCAACAGCCAACTTCTCACTGTGATAGCCAAGGGAATGCTCCTTCTCCTCCTCTTCTACGTCAAATAATACAAACTCTGTCGTGGGCACAAATCCCACACCCTTCAATTGCCTAGCCAACTCCTCAAGCTTCATATAGATGTTATCTGACAATGGGTGAGACTGGTCTCCAACTCGGAACTCGTGAACAATGCCATCCATTTCTATCCAACTAAAACCTGGTGTTTTCTGTATTCCCTTTTCAATCATCACTGACCTGAGATTTGCTGCATCATCCCATCTCCCACTGTTGGAAAATATATTGGATAGGAGGACATAATTCCCAGAATTCCATGGTTCAAGCTCAATGAGCTGCTTCAGTACTTGTTCTGCCAATTGGGTGTCCTTGTGTATCCTACAACCACCCAAAAGAGCACCCCAGACAACAGCATTAGCCTCAAAAGGCATGTCTTTGATCAACTGATGAGCCTCATCCAACAAACCAGCTCGTCCTAGAAGATCCACCATACACCCATAATGCTCGATCCTAGGGTTCAGTGAGTAGATATGATTAATACTTTGAAAATAACGGCGACCCTCATCAACTAGACCAGCATGAGCACAAGCACAAAGGAGACCAATGAAAGTGTTTCCATCTGGTGGAATCCCCAGCTTACCAATTTGAGCAAACAGACCCAAAACAGTTTGAACATCGCCATTCATGGCAAGCCCAGATATTGTGGCATTCCAAACGACAAGATCTCTTTCTCTCATCTCTTTGAAGAGTTCCCATCCTCGAAGCATGCTACCACACTTGGAGTACAAGTCAATCAAAGCAGTTCCTAGAACCGGGTTCAATAGGAACTCCTTTTTATCGATTAATTGACTAAATGAATCCCCTAATTCCATGGCTCCTAATCTTGCACAGGCAGAAAGGATCCCAACTACAGTGAAACAATCAGGTTTCATATTCTCTCTCTGCATTTGAAAGAAGAGATCCAAAGCCTCCTTTGGGAGCCCATTTGATGCATACCCTCCAATCATTGCACTCCAAGTAACCACATCCTTTTCGGGCATTGCATCAAAGACACTTCTTGCTTTCTCCATGCTTCCAAATTTGGAATACATATCCACCAAAGAAGTGGAAACATAGACATTTCTCACCATGCCCATTTCTTCTATATATCTATGAATGCATTCACCTTTCTCCCGATCCCCTAATTGAGAACAAGCAGAGAGAACACGAACAAGAGTAAAACTATCGGGCCTCAAAACCACATCTACTAGCCTCTGAAACATATCTACAGCCTCATAAAACTTACCAAACTCAATATACCCACTAATGATAGCAGTCCAAGAAACAACATTTCTCTCAGGAATTTCATCAAATAACTTGTGGGCATCTTCGAAAACCCCACATTTCGCATACAAACACAACAAACTAGTCTTAACAAACACATCCAACTCAAACCCAACTTTTACAACATGGGTATGGATCTTCACTCCCAACTGAGCATTTGAAAGCCTCGCACACGCCTTTAGAACAAAGGGGAAAGTGAAATTGTTGGGGAACAAGCCATGGCTCCTCATGAGATGATAGAACTGGATGGCTTCGCACATGCATTCATTAGATACGAAGCCTCGGATCATTGTATTCCACAAGAAAATGTTGGGCTCTGTTGTTTGATCGAAAAGAAGACGAGCGTGGGTGGTTTTTCCTGATTCGAAAGATGAACGCAACAGCATGTTGATGAGGTAGTTGTCTTGGTGGAGGCCAAGGCGTAGGAGACGAGATTGGAACTGCTTGAGCTGCGTGAAACTGTTGCATCTTTCCAGAAACAATTTCTTGACCTCCAAGGCTTTTGAAAATAAAGGAGAAGTTGGGTTGTTGAAGACGGTCATGCATTTAAACAGAGTGTTCTCTCCCGCCAAATTAGAAAAGAAAAATGAATTTACAGATGCCAGGCCCTGATGATTACGCTTTCTTTAAGCTATATCATGGTATTGTTGGATAATTCTATTTTATTGTGTTAATTTCACCTTTGCTTGTAGCGGGCCAATGGGCGTAAAAATCTCAACGTTTGGTCACTTTGGCAAAATCATGTAAACCTTTCAAACTTGACGAGTAAATACAAACTTTTATCATTTTATTACAAATGTATTTTAGTGATGAGTTGCACAAATTGTTGCTGATACAATGCTTACATGGCGTGACCACATCACCTTTACCCATCAGCTGAGCAAAAATTAATTACAAATCTGCCCAAAAAATTATTTTTCAGATTTGCCCAAGATCTAACCCAAAAGAAGAAAATGCAAGGTGCCCCAAAATACAGAAAATAACGAATAGTTAATGATTTCGTCCCAATCCTAAACTTGCAGTTGTAGAACGAAGAGGAGAAAGCGCAAATCATCCTAGCTAGATCCAAAAACAAAGCAAACAAGAGAGATCTAGATCCATGAATGAAGAAGAGAGGATCTTGTCCATGGGGAGCGTAGTTGTAGAACAAAAACAAGATGATCGTCCCAACCAAGCGTAGATCATCTCGTCTAGCCAGATCGCTGTCGCAAAACAAAGAGGAGAGGAGAGATAAAATCTTAACGTCCCTGCCAGATTCTAGTCACAAATTGAAGAGGAGTTGATCCCTATTGCAAAACAAAGTTGTAGAACGAAATTTATTACAAATGATTTTGAACTTGTAGTTGTAGAATGAAGAGGAGGAAGCGCAGATCGTCCCAACTAGATCCTTAACAAAGTGATCAAAAGGTTTCCAATTGCAAAGTGTAGTCGCTCCACAGAAGAACGCCGAACAAAGAACAAACAGGCCGTCCCAAGCCAATCGCAAATGTAGAACCCGTCAATTGCAACAGACTTAGAATGTCATGGAACCAATCTTTGAAATTTTTGTCAGATTCTTTGTCATTAAGTTCAATTGATTCAGTTTCAAAGGGGGAATAGCATCAGAAAATTATGCCCAGAGAAATTAAAGAAACAACAAGAAAATTATGTTCTTGCCCTTCTTCAATGGCTTTCGTAATTAATTACTTTTCTTGGGGGTAGTTGAAATTTCCCATTGTTAGCCACTTGGGTTTGTTTAGATTATGGTTCTTATTTGTATGTTAGCATATTTGGAATAATCTATCATAGATTTTCATTTGGTTACGAGAGTGTTTTAAGTTTTGTGATCTCCTAGAAATGCGAAAATTATGATATTATTTTCTATTTATCATAGTTATATTTTTGTTAAATTTGGGCTATGGATTATCACATTAGACATAAGATATATGTTTAAAATACAGTATGTGTCCTTTAATTGTTCATAAGAACATTGATTTTGGCTTCGATTGAAAACGACTTTAGGAATATGTAGATACTTTCCCATCTCTAATTTCTTCTTATTTTAAGTTTTAGGTATGAAAGTTCACGATTTTTATTTGATGATGCAATTTTAGAACTTTTCTTTTTGGGAACAGTTTCACTATATTGCAATATATGTTGCACTTGATGATAGTTTCGAAAACATGGCAAGAAATCAGTTATACCATTACTTGAATGAATTAACATTAGTGTTGCAAATAGTAGTAGTTTTGACATATGTATGCATATGATCAGTTGTGGACTCACACTTTTATATATTTTATTTCTTGTTCACTCATAAACATCATTATTTGCACATATAAGAGAGTTGATGATCATGAAATGTTTTGATGCATTTGATTGTCTTAGCATCTTAGAATAAAGTGTAGTGCCTTATTATTGGATATGAATTGAGCTTTTTTTATTTTGTAAGGTTGAAGAATTGAAAGATGCTACAATTTCGAACTTTGATTTTCCTTCTGATGATCCTAGCGATAAAGATTTTGATATTGGCAATGAATGTCAATGGGATGAATTTAGCATGGACACTAAAGATAGTGATGAAGAGTATTCTACTGCAAGGACAAGCTTGAGGCTTATGGAGAGGACGCTTCTAGATTATGGTGTTGGTCTAGCATTGAACAATAACGCATTACAAAGAGCAATCATACCAATTGAAGGGCTTGCTTCCTAATTAGGTGAAAGATTTGAGATGTTTGCAGACCATGTTGATCTATACGAGTCAGAATATGAAGAATCTGACAATGAACTTTTAACTCCTGAGAGCATAGACGATGAAAATTGGATTCAAGGAAGGTTTGGTTATTATTTATGTGGTCATGTATACTATCTATTAATTTATTAATTATGTCTTCATGTATGTAATCTAACCTTAGATTAGCACCAATCTATCAAGTCAAAGAAGCCAAAAAATTCTCATATATGATCCCAATTGCAACCACAAAGATTTGGATTTTAAAGTAACGATGCGGTTTGACAATCAATATCAGTTCAAGAGAGCAATTCAAAACTATGCAATTGAACAAGGATTTAATGTTAGATGGGTTAGAAGCAATCACAAGAGAGCAGAAGTAAGATGTGCTAATAATTGTTCTTAGAGATTATACGCGAGTGGACTTGAATCAGAGAATACGTTTGTTATTAGATCAGTTGAAGTAGAATATTCTTGTAATAGGACGTATTAGAAAAGTATGCTTTGAATGTCACAAAATGGAGTTATAAAGCAAATAAGAAAGCTATAAATACGATTATAGGCAGTCTTGAAGAACACTATATTAAACTAAGGCCTTTTGTGGGAGAGTTGATAAGGGTGGACAAGAAAGGTACCTTTAGTCTAGAAATAGAGAGAGATGCAGCTTCTTTGAATCCAATGTTTTGTAGGTTGTATATATGTCATAGTGGTTTATGGAAAGGATTTTTAAATGGTTGTAGGCATGTATTATGTTTCAATGGTTGTTTCTCGAAAACTATTGTTGGAGGGGCACTACTATCTGTAGTTAATGAGGATGGAAACTATCAGATATTTCTTGGAGCTTGGGTTGTGGTTTGAAGTGAAAATGAAGACAATTGGTTCTGGTTTTTAAGAACCTTGTTTGATGACTTGGGAGTAGTAGATGGTCTTGCATTAACATTAATCGTAGACCAACAAAAGGTAGTTGACATGTATTATCTTTGTGTGTTATGGTATATATTTTGGGTATGCTTGGATTTTTTAAAATCTAGAGTTATTAAAAAGAATTACAAGCACATTATTAGTTGCATGGCCCTTTTGTTATTGATAATGTTCATTTTGACATTAAATTTGTTATCTTATAATTGAGCATTATCATATTTTAAGGCTCATTATTTAGTAATTAATTATAAAATATATTTAACTTCTTTTTATATAAATTTATATATTTTCAACGAGGTTAAATATTAATATTTAGTCACATGCATAGTATAAATTAATTATAATTAATTACTCATTACGCGATATTATTTTAATTGTAGGAATGAAGATAATGAGAGATTAATGACAATGGAGCATGTGAGCTTAGGAGCCTCGAGA
>JAJIYU010004222.1:0-24744 GCA_030144865.1 Tinospora cordifolia | reverse complement strand
TTGAAATGATTAAAATCCCACATTGTCCATAATGAGATAAGTGGATAATTTTTATAAATACACTCGATTGCAAATCTCATATTATGATCTTGATAATTATACAACATATTATGGTACAGCATTTATGAAGTGGTGGATAATAGTACTCTGTCTTTAAAAAGCCAAGGAAGGACAAGGTCAAATTCAGAACAACTTGCACCACATAATATATTGAATACCAGATCTTTTTTTTTTCTTTTTGAAAAAAGAAATATCTTAAATTTTTTTTTGAATATTAATTAAATAGACTTGTTAAGACACCTTTCCATTTTATTAGATTCATCCAATTATTTTACAAATTGAACCTTTAAAACTATTAATCGGGCAATGCCCTTTTGTTTTTTTGTTTTTTTTTTTGGTGATTATCCAGTTTTATAAAATTTCATTGGTTTATGTTGTTTTGATAAGAACCTTTTTTGTTACTAAGAGCTCGTCCGAAATAGAAAATAAAATGAAATAATTTTTATGAAATTGAAAAAATTAGATAAAAGATAATTGAACAAAATAATATATTAAGGCGTCCTAATATTTACTATTTGGGGAGTCCTAAAATTAGATAAAATTAGATTATATTTAAGGCGTCCTAATATTAATAATAACAAAAATTAAAAAAAAAAAGTTTTTTTTCCTATTAATTTATAAATGTAAAATAAAGTAATTGCTACATATTTACATGTGAATGAGCACGGAGCCGACAACACAGAGGACAACTCTTATTAATATTTTATCTTCGAGTATTTATTTATTTATTTTTGTTCAACATTTTCAGAAGCGAGGAAATCGGCACTGGGACCTACAGTTCAGCTTCATAAACGCGGTAAAGAAGCCGAGCACGCCAAAAGGCCGCGCGTTGGCGTTTAAAAAATCGGGCCGAGTAAACGAGCGAAGGACACGCGACTGGCGCTTGGGATTCCCTCTGATGTCGTCATCAACTCGTAAAGCCAACACAAGCTATACCGGCTCTCCCAGTTAACGCCTCCATCATCTTCGACATTCCTCGTGATACTCGTCGAAGATATCGAGGACGATCCAAGACTCTTCAACAAAGGACGACTGTACTCCAAAGAAGAAACTGCATCATTTCGTAAGGGTAAGTCTATGTGTGTCCACACTCTTTATTGTCTCCAAGTGTGCCTATCGTTCTCTTGCTTTTAATCTCTTTCTGTTGTCTCTGCTACAGCTGATGTTGCTCTCACGGTACCTTCACCGCTGATCACCGTCGCCGGCAGGGTTATCGGGCTCCCGCGAAGTTGCCTGACTTTCAGATCTTGTTTGATCCTCCTGTTTCTGAGCGTTTTTTGGCGTTTGATTCAAGTGCAGTGGTTGAGATTTTAGGGGTTTTGAAGCTTTGGAGTGATTGATTGATTTATTCATTTCCAGGTTTTGAGGGTTATGTGGGTTGCTCTTGTTTGGATCCATGGGTACGTCGGTGTGTTGTTTCTTGATTTCTGGGGGCGCAGTGAGGCTGATTAGAGGAAAAGGCTAAGATTTTGTTCTGTTATAATTTTTAGGGTATTTTTTGTGGTTGTTTTTTAAGGTTTTTTTTTTCTTCTGGAAATTTGGGGTTTGTGAGGAATTTTTAGGATTTTGAGGAATGGAGGCTAGAATTGGGGACAAGTTTCAAAATTTTTATGGTTCAGGTGCGTCGGAATTTGTTTTGATGGAGAAGGATTTGAAGGTGGATGGTAAGAGGAGTTTGGATTGGGACTTAAATGACTGGAAATGGGATGGTGACCTTTTCATTGCAAGTCCATTGGGTTCAGTTCCGACGGATTGCGGGAGCCGGCAATTGTTTCCGGTCAGGGATGAGATTCTTCCGGTGGTGGTTGGTGGTTCACCGAACAGTTTATCGTCTTCTTCTGATGAAGTTAATGAAGGAATTGAGAAAGTGAGGGAATTGCAGAAGAGAAGAAGGGTAATTGTTGTTGAAGAGAATGGCAGGAATGAAGAAGTAGGTAATCTGTCTTTGAAGCTTGGCGGAGATGTTTACCCCATTGCAGAAAATGAAGGTAATTGGGACGGCAAGAATGGGAAGAAGAACAAGGTTTTGGGGTCAAGTTCGAACCGATCGGTTTGCCAGGTGGAGAATTGCGGTGCAGACTTGGCTAATGCTAAAGACTATCATAAGCGGCACAAGGTCTGTGAAATGCACTCCAAGGCTAGCAAGGCACTTGTGGCAAATGTTATGCAACGGTTCTGTCAGCAGTGCAGTAGGTGTGTGTTCACCTGAACCTTGTTTGATCATGTTTCTCTACTTGTAAATTGCTGTTTGAAGGTAATATAGGAAGTTTTTCACTTTTCTTTGTTCGGTAAATTATTGATTTACTTATCTCTTTCTAGTTCAACTTAGTTTTAAAGTTATAAGTTCTTTTGATCAGGTTATGTGATTGCATATTTGTGGTTGCTTCAGTATTAGCTTACCGTGAAATCTTTTTCAGAATTTTGTTTCTTCTTTTTAACTATTTTCTTGGCCATTTAATCTCCATTTACTTCTCGGTACCCATAAGCAGGTTTCATTTGCTTCAAGAGTTTGATGAAGGGAAGAGAAGCTGTCGTAGGCGGCTGGCAGGGCATAATCGACGGAGAAGGAAAACACATCCTGATGCTGTCATTAATGGAAATTCTATCAGTGATGAACGAGCTAGCAGCTATTTGTTGATAAATCTGTTGAAAATCCTCACCAACATGCATTGTAAGTGTTATATATCCTTCCTAAGTTTTGATGATACTATGTGAGACATTTGTTGTCAAGGTTTCTCTCCAAAAGAAGGATTTTGTGCTGAATTCACTTCATATTGATTGCACTAAGATGCTTCTCCGTTGCATTACTGGATAGGATAGGCATTCTCAGATGTTAGACCTAGATAATATTTTTGTACTAAGATGCTTCACTGTTGCATCACATGCGTGAATGAGAGGATATGCTTTTTGAGTTTCAACGGTGCTCTGTTTTTTAAGGAATGTTTTTGGAACTCTTAAACTAATATGTACTTTTTATTTCCAAGGTAAATGGAGTATGTGGTGGTTTGTCCGTATACATTAAAGAGTAGGGGTGGTGTGGGTATGTGCAACGAAGTCCATTTGATGCAATAGTTAGGAATAGTAACATATCAATAATCTATGGTAATGATACTGATGACTTAAAATAGCATTAACAGAGATAATTAAGAAGAATATATATATATATATATATATATATATATATATATTTGTAATAGAGTATTGTGGAGGTGGTTGGTTCATGTGTCTGATTGCATTTAGTTATGAATGTTAATAGAGTATTGTGGAGGTGGGTTGGGGATCTGGGATTCAAATATTGTCATATGTTGACTGTGTGCTTATATGTAATATCATTTGCACCAAAAAAAAAGAGAAAATAATGAAAACAAAGATTGTTGTAGTTGAGCTCAGGACTTCTACTTCTAAAGGGAGGTTTGTAACCATCATAGAAACTCCAAGCAAGCTACTTCCTGTAGAGTTTTTGGTGTGTGAGAATTGGAGGTTGATTGGAACCTCAAGGAATTAGTTTGCCGCTCTAAGAAGCATAATCACCCTCTCCCCCCTTTGTTTTGGATTAGAAACAAATAATTATGGTCAGCTCCCCAAGGTACACAGAAAGGCAAAGATTCCATCATCCCTCAATCCAGGCAACCTGACTACTAAAACCATTAAAAATCAGACAACTCCTTACACTAGATAGTTACTCCAATTCAAAAACTAGCAGGATAACGGAACAGTATTGGCCCATGAGGATGCATGAACCCAAGAACTAGCTAAGGATTGACACTGTCCCATTCATGATCACAGTTCTTGCAACCGCCAAAGAGATCAAAATGTTGCAAATGAGGCAATTAGTTTATTCCCTTCCAGCCTTTAATAACACTGGTATGTGAGTGAATGCTAATCTTTGCATGGCATTCCGTGGGATTATATCTGTTGCCTGTAAAAACACCTCTACCAAATTTTTTTGGCAAAGCTAAAAGAGAAAAAGGAGTCTAATTACCAATAGAAAGGGTGTTTGGTACTGGATCTAATGCGGTATTATCATTATTTACTACTGTATTATATGGACTGTTAGCAATGAAGCAAATGATGGATGCCATGATTGGATGATTGTAGTGTTACCTCAGTGACTTGGTGTGATATCGATATCCTTGTGCAATCTTGAATCTGATATGACTAGATTGGATTGGCTTGGCTTGGCCATTGTCCTATCTGGCTTCTTGAGGAGTGGAGAACCTTGTGGAGGTACTCACTGATGCATAGGAGACATTAGACACAATGATAGTGGTTTACTTTCTTTAGATTTTTTTCATTTGTATTCATTGATTAAAACTTGGTTAAACTAACTTGTACATTTTAATTGCAGCAAACAATGCAGATCAGCCAAAGGATCAGGATCTTTTATCTCATCTTTTGAGGAACCTTGCCAGCTTGGCGGGTGCAGCTGAGGGAAAGGGTGCAGCTGAGGGAAAGGGTGCATCTGGGGTTATGCAGGATTCACAGGATTTGCCTAACGCTCAGGTTTCTGCTGGTTTCTCCTCAGAGCTGGTCCCAAGGTTGCTCTCTAATGGTGCGGGATCCTCTGCCCAAGTTCCTTCAACTTCTAAGACTCATGGAAACATTGATGCCGAAGGCCCTGGTATAAGGATTAATGATGAAAATGCAAAAGCTCTTGTTCCAGAGGTGCCACAAAATGTCTCCACTGTAGATAATTCTCCAACTAGATCTTTACAAACCATGCCTTTGTCAGAATCCTCAACTCTCTCTCGATTATATGGCAACCCTCCAACCAAAATAGTAATCCCAGGTTCTGATGCTGGGAGGTCCAGGTTGAGCAATATTGATCTGAATAATGTCTATGATGATTCGCAAGACTGTGTGGAAGTATATGAGGGATCACAGTGTCCCACTCATTTTGTGACTGGTTCTCCCAATTTCCCGTCATGGCTGCGGAAGGACTCTCACCAGTCTAGCCCTCCTCAAACTAGTGGGAATTCTGATTCAGCGTCTGGCCATTCTCCATCCAGTTCTAGTGGAGATGCTCAGGTACTCCTTTTCTGGTACTTAATATCAGTTTGCCTTGTGAAACATTTTGACACCTTGATACCTTGTTCATCATTAGGTGCTATCCCTATGGCTCTGGTGCTCCTTGGAGTCTTATCTGATCACTGAATTGCCTACTGTGGGGAGTGTTTCCAGAGTTTTCAAATTTGCTAAAATTACTGCAGATTATGCATCCTTGATGATAAGTTTGAGACTCAGACTTGTCATTCATTGGTTGTCCAAATCAGAACTAAAGCAAGATGGTGTTTTTAATTGATATGAGCTTTTCGTAGATAACAATTCAAAATTTATTCAGCATGTGTACGATCTTCAACCCCGTGTAGTTGGTACAAGGGTTAGTTGAAATAAATTGAGTTGAATTGAGTGTAGATGACATTTTCACACTGACCTCATATGCTATCGTGTCTGTTTAAACAATAGCTGCCCCTACTTGCCCAGTTTGATGTTGTTCATCTTAGACTGATATTTTTTCACTTCTCTAAGAAAATCTAGAGCAAATTAATGTATTTTTTAAAATTATTCTCTCTCATGTCCACTATGATCCTTTGTACTACAGAGCCGCACAGATCGAATTGTGTTTAAACTATTTGGGAAAGACCCTAGTGATTTCCCTCATGCTTTGCGAACAAAGGTATGTTATGGTCTTTGACATATTTTGAGAGTGCAATTGTGGTTTAGTTGTAATCAATTGGTATTTAATCCTGTCTTCTTGACTTATTAAACAAGCTTACATGTTTGCAGATCCTTGACTGGTTATCGCACAGTCCCACAGACATTGAGAGCTATATCAGGCCAGGATGTATCATTCTTACTATTTACCTACGTCTGGAAGAGTCTACTTGGCAGGAAGTACGTTTTTCCTCATTGATTTCACAAGTGTTAAAATTCAAAATGTTTTTCTGCATCACTAATTATGTTTGAGAGGTCAAAATGCAGCTCTACAGCAATCTGGGTACTTGCTTGAGTAGGCTTTTGGATATCTCAGATGATACATTTTGGAGAACAGGATGGGTGTATACAAGAGTCCAGCATCAAATAGCATTTATCTATAATGGTTTGTTTGGATTTGTCCATCTTTCTCACCCTCTCTCTCTCTCTGTTCTTTGTTCTCCTTGCTATATTACCTTTTACTTCTTTTGTGGATGTTTAACCTCTTTGGTTCTCTATTGCTGCCACAGGTCAAGTTGTCCTAGATACACCTTTACCTCGGAAAAGTGACAATCATTGCAGGATCTCAAGTGTCACTCCTATTGCTGTTTCTGTATCTTGCAGCAGTATTGAGTTTATTGTCAAAGGATTTAATCTATCCAGGCCGACCACTAGGTATACATCATACTTGTACAGTGTTTCACGTTTGTTTATTTTCTTTTTCATTCAAAAGTTGTTTAATCTTGAACATTTCCAGAAAATTAAAATGTGTATTTTTTGTATCCCTTTCCAGGTTACTCTGTGCTACAGAAGGAAAGTACCTTGTCCATCAAACTACGCATGAGTCAGTAGACATCAATACCTTGAAAGGGCATGATGAGCTCCAGTGCCTGAGCTTCCCTTGCACCATACCTGATGTAATTGGCAGAGGCTTCATTGAGGTGTGTTATAGGTCATTATCATATGCATATGCATAGATGTTCCTTACTTGTGCTGTTTGCTAAAGATCTTGGTTGTGTTTATCCAGGTTGAAGACCATGGCCTCAGTAGTGGCTTCTTTCCTTTTATAGTTGCAGAACAGGATGTGTGCTCTGAGATCTGTATGTTAGAGGCTGCAATAGAGGTGCCTGAGTGCAGAGATGACACCCATGGTGCTATTGGAAAAACAGAAGCCAAGATTCATGCCTTGGACTTCATCCATGAAATGGGTTGGCTTCTTCACAGGGTACGCTTGAGGTCTAGGTTGGGTCACCTAAATTCTAATGTTGATGTCTTTCCTTTCACAAGATTCAAGTGGCTTGTCGAGTTCTCCATGGATCATGATTGGTGTGCTGTTGTCAAGAAACTCCTTGATATTGTATTTGATGGAACAGTGGGAGCAGACAGGCATTCTTCTGTTAAACTTGCTTTGCAAGAAATGGGTCTCCTCCATAGAGCTGTGAGGAGAAGTTGTAGGCAGATGGTGGAACTTCTATTGAGATACATGCCCGATGAGGCTAGTGCTACAGTGGAGCCCAGTCTTGTGCAACATTTCAAGGGTGGCTCTGGTGGGTTCTTCTTTAGACCTGATGCTATTGGCCCTTCGGGTTTGACTCCACTTCATGTTGCCGCAAGTAGAGACGGTTACGAAAATGTGCTGGATGCATTGACTGATGATCCTGGACTGGTAATTTCTTCTCCATAACAGCATATATTTCTTTCCCTCCAATTGAGCTTGTGAAAAATTAGCAGTTAATTAACTACCTTCTTCATCATTCAGGTGGGAGTTGAAGCTTGGAAAAATGCTCGTGATCACACAGGTTTCACACCAGAAGATTATGCACGGTTGAGAGGCCACTATTCATACATTCATCTAGTCCATAGGAAAATCAACAAGAAATTGGGAGGTGGTCATGTAATTCTTGACGTTCCTTTATCCACTTCTCCAGATTGCAACAGTGACCCGAAGCTCACTGAAATCCCAAACAAGGCCAAAGCCTCTAGTCTTGAGATTGATAAAGTAGAACCAAGAAGACATGTTCGGACCCAGCAGACTTGCAAACTATGCGAAAGGCATCGTGCTTATGGAAGGACTCGAACCTATCTGGCATACAGACCTGTGTTGGTATCCATGGTGGCAATTGCGGCAGTGTGTGTTTGTGCGGCTCTGCTCTTCAAAAGCTCGCCAGAAGTTCTGTTTGTGTATCCATTCAGGTGGGAATTGTTGGATTATGGATTCATATAAAAAAGCTTTACTAGGGTTGTATATTTGTTGACACTGGGATTTTAAGATTCAATGGTAGTAGTAAACACCTTGTCTGTTGTGAGAATAGATTATTGAAAAAGGAGTCTCAAATATTTATTCTGGATTATAGCAGGCGCTTTTCATGGCTGCCCTTTGGCATGCCATTCCTTGCCTTAAGGCAATTTGACTTTTTTTTTTTTTTTTTTTTTTTTTAAGGGGCTTTTAACATACATTAAGCTCCAAACTGGATGTTCTATATTTCTAAATTTGGAAAGGAAATAAGTTCAAAAAAAGAGCATGTTGTTGGTGACCGGCTTTTGAAGAATTGTCACTTCAGTTAAGGTGTTCAGAGCTAATGGGGCATTGCAGGGTCTCTGAGTCTGATTTGGGACCTCAAATTATACCAATTTTTCGGAGCCTATCCTACCCTTGGCTTTTTTTTTTTTTTTTTTAATGCAAAATAATACTAAGAATGCATTCATCATATTTGCCCTTTTTGTTTTCTGAAGAAAAACAAAATTTATAGCTGAAGGTCTTAATAGATGCTTTAATATTCATTGTGCCAAAGTTAGGAAAGTGCAAAAAATAGTAGCAATAAATTAGTATAATTATTAATATAAAATAAACAAAGTTAAGTAATTCTTCGTAATTTTATTGTATTTGAACTCTTCTGTTCAAAGTTAGAAGGATAAAATATTTAAAAAAATTAATTGATGAGAATTAATAGAAGGGATTATTAATATTATATAAGGTTACACATTTGAATCTTAAATTGATATTTTAGAAAATATTATATTACTGTGTTTAGTAGTACATCAATTAAATTGTTCGTTAATATAATTATTTTTTATTATAAAACATAAAGGTTAGTAAAAATAATTACATTAATTTTATTAAAATTAAAGTTTCTTATTAATCACATTTTAAAAAAATAAAAAAAAAATACAGCATTTAAAAAAAAAAAAAACAAATAAAAATGAGAGATTCTTCCCACTGCGACAATTTTAATATCATGGTGTCATCTTCTTCCCATTAGCGTATTTCCATCTCTGTAGACTCTATTGACATCCACAAGCTCGTTAATGGAGATTCTGGCAATTCTACCAAGGGCCAACTTCTTCTCTTCACCCCCTTCAAAGCCTAATTTGAACAATCCCACCATTAAAGAATATCCAAAACCTCCAATTCCAATACCCAGATACCCCAAACCTCTCAAATCCCAAAGAAATCGCAGAAACGCTCCACAACCCCAAAAACCCCCCAAAGACCCGTCCTTGAAAACCTTTCACCGCCGCACTAAGTACTACAAGCCAGTCTCCGACGGCGTCATTGCCGGCGACGGCGACCGCTCCGTCATCGTCGGCGAGTCCGGCGTCTCTTACCTCCTTCCCGGAGCTCCATTCGAGTTCCAGTACAGCTACTCCGAGACGCCAAAGGTGAAGCCTTTGGCAATCCGAGAGCCGGCCTTCTTGCCGTTCGCTCCTCCGACGATGCCCCGGCCCTGGACCGGTAAGGCGCCGTTGAAGAAATCGAAGGAGAAGAACAATAAGATTCCTTTGTTTGATTCTTTAAATTCGGCGGCTTCTCCAGCGAAGGAGGGCTTGAAGGTTATGGAGATGGCCAGAGACTTGCAGGTCGGGAAGTTTCCTGTGGAAGAGAGGACGCGAGAGGAGATTCTCGGCAAGCCCTTGACAAGGGCGGAGATTAGAATGTTGATTAAGCCTCATTTATCTCATAATCGTCAGGTTAATCTTGGTAAGCTTTCGCTGCTTTCTAATGTTTGACTAATGTCAAGATCTGTGAAGTCATTGGATATATATATATAAACTTACTTGGTGCGAAAAGAGATTCTTATAGTATACTCTGATAATAAATTGGTTATAACTTATCTGTTTTATCACTGCTTTGTTGAGTTGAATTAGCTTGCAATTTCTTATGTGAAAACTTCTTGGTTTAGAAACATCTTAAGTCAAACGCTTTAGATTGAATTAGTGAATCATGGAAGAGAATAAGATTATAAATAAGATGGGGATGTGACCATCTAACACGAAAATTGGTTTTTACCTGCAAATCTTGATTGGGAGTACTTTGAACATGGAACAAAATGATTTTTGAATTAATCTAATTGAACTATTTCTAGTTTGGTCTATACTAGAAGGAATGAAGAGTCAATCAATGTAGTAGCACACTTAGATAATTTAGTTTAATGGGAGCAGACAATGTTGTATAATTTTGCTTAAAAGTTTGAACCTAGACCTAGAATCTTTTCTCTTGTCCCATTATAGAATAATAGACCTATCCTCTTTATGAAGCGACCTTGAGTATCTAGGTTCCTTTTCTAGCTGCATTTGAAACTGAATTGATATGTGTGGCTGCCCATACATCTTCCACGATGTTTTGATTAAGTTCAATGAAAAGCTAGAATCTATCCAATTAAAGGTGCAAGACACAATCAGATGTGAACTTGAGCATCTCATTCCCATTTTCCACCACCTCAGAAACATGGCCAGTTGTAATCTACAATAGTGATGGAAGTCCATTCAAGTATCTCTTCTCTCACATTTCTGAGACTGAACCGTCTTCCTTTGTTTCTGTTCTTATCTCTGATGATGACAAAAGAACCTTGCCGGCTGTCCAGCCTTCCAGCAGAAGTAAGAATATTTTACCAATGTTATGGCTAACTCACGTCCTCCTACTGCATCTGCATGGCCCATTTTCTATATTTATTTTCTGTTCCCTATTATTCTCTGAGTTCATTTTTGAGATTCGTGCAAAGTACGATAGTTAGATGATTCTTCATCTATGTATTACAATATTAGTCCATTTTTATACTACTTCCTGTTGCATAGTTAGTTTCTTAATAACATGTATAATTGAATGCCTTTTAGAATATAGACCCTTTAGCTTTGAGTATGAATTTCATAGATTATGATTTCTAGAGGGTTATACTGTAGCCTTATATTTGACAAATAGGGATTGATGTGGATCCTAGGAGAAAACTGCATTGAATTGTTATGACAGGTTGTTTTGCAGAGGAGTTAAGATTCCCTGCACAATTCACGTAAAACAAATTCTTCAAGTTTCTCTCAAATCTTTAAAGGAATTGCATATGCTTTTTTAACCAGAAATTGTTTTTTCCCAAAATATTGTTTACATAGACACCAAATCCAGTATGACATTGATGGCAGCATATTAAAAATCAGTAGTAAATTATATGATTCATGGGACAAATCTAATTATTCAACCCATTAAAAATCCATGCTGAATTATTCAACTCATTAACAACTACATATTGCATGATTTAGGTCATTTTAGGCAATCTCTCTTTTGAGTGGCATGATTAAGATGAGTGTTAATTATTTTTTATATTTTATTTAAACTTATAGTTTGGTTGTTGCTGATATTTCTGCTGTGGTCTCAATGCAATTGATGTTAATTTTTGCAAAGTTTTATCGTGAATTTGCTCAAATTTCTGATGCTTCAATGCTTAGGAAGGGATGGATTAACACATAACATGTTGGAGTTAATTCATTCACATTGGAGGCGGCAACGGGTTTGTAAGGTTCGATGCAAAGGTGTTCCAACTGTTGATATGGACAATGTTTGCCATCATCTTGAGGTTGTCATTTTCAACTAGGGATTTCCTTTAACAGAAAATAATCTGTTTTAGCTAGCTAAGTAGCTCCTATTTTCGTTTTTCTCCAAATTTTTTGTGCCAGGGAACAGAAATTTACTGGGGATTTTTCCAGAACAGATATTTATTTACTGGGGATTTTTCTACTTATTAGTTTTATCTCCTTAACAGCTACATGCTATTGTACTTGTTATTTACCATTAAACCGAAATCTGATTCCAGCTCTAAAATGTTAGTTTAGGCTCCTGGATTTCCATGAATAACTCCCAGGCTTAACAAATCATTATATTACTGCAATTAAATAATCCATGGGTGAGTACCAGATGTACTCAGTTACATCAGCTAAAAGCAAAATCAGCAACGTCACATGCTATGAATAGTATCCTTTCATCAAGTTACATTGATACTGTTCTCCCAATTTCCAATCCACTCTTGGATTGCATAACTCCCTCTAATATTAAATGCATTTAGCCAAGAACTGACCGTGATAATGTTTTCGTTCCACACTGTCATGATTGATGTCTCTTCTCCTTTGAAAATGCATTGGTTCCTTTTTACCCAAATCATCAAAATTGTACACCTAATCGAGACTCGCGTAATTTCTCCCCCCCTATTTTAAAAGGCTATTCACATTAGAGAGACTCAAACCTTCCTTGCACGATCTAGAGATTGAAAATCTGTATTGGAGCCTATTATCCTATTCCAAGCAGATGTTAGTAGCAAAGGGCAAGAATAAAATAAGTGATCAGTATCTTCTTTAGAACTATGACATAGAGTGCATCAGCAGGGCAAATTTTAAATGAATGGCAATCTCTTTGCGAAACGTCCGCGATACTTAAAATATTATGGCTTAGAGCCACCCAAGAACTCTAACCTTAGATGGAGCTTTCCAAATGTGAGGTGCACAGGGAAAAATGAGGAAGGATTCATTATCAATATGGTGGTGGAAAAAAGAGTTCTAAGAGAAGAAGTTGGAAGAATGACAAGACCAAGGCTATTGGTCTTGATCACTAGTAAGCATAACCAAACTTAGGATAAGGCCAAATTAGAAAGTTTGGACTGTTGGCCAGCTGTCAAAGACGAGGGTGAAGCTACATTCCATCAAGAGGTAGAAGGGTTGAGGGATTGACGAAGAAGTGAGAGACTAGGTGGTTAGGAAAGAGGAATGTGACGGATTTTAGAGAAGGCTTCAAAGAGGGGAAGATCATTAATCCAACAGTCCTCCAAAAGCGAACCATGATCATCTATCTATATATGCAAAGGGAGCATATATGGGAATTTCCAAGGGCTTTTGAAGGATGAATGGATAGTGGGGATAATTTTCGTAAAATTCAATCATGCTAAACTTACTAGAGGTAATCCTTGTCTAGAGGATTTGCTTCTCGTGGTATAACCATGGGAGGAAAATTCAATTTCACTTTAAACTTTGACATTCGAAAATTAGAATTAATTCGAAGAATTCAAGAAATTTGAGAGAATTTTTTGTAAAAATTCACCGACTTAGAGAAGTTCAAAAAAATTATGTAAATGTTAAAATATGCATAATTTCTATTAAAAATAATGAAAATGAATATAAATTGATACACTTTACATATAAAAGTATAAATATAATGGTTTTAAACATGTATTTTAACATTAACAATATTTAATGCTCATTGTACATGTTAAGAATTTTATTTTATTGACTTGTATATTTCACGAATTTCACCAAAATTCACTAAAATCTTTGATGTTTTGTCAAATTTGTGCAAATTTTCTTTTACAATTAGACTATGGGTCGGTAGGTCAAAATTTTGAAATAATTAGTTGAATTTTGTCTAAATTTAGCGAATTTTCATTCGTTAGGTACAACCTCCAAATCTATTCTACACATAGAATGAAAAATCGACTTTGCCTTAAACTTCTACATTTGAAAATCATAATTAATTCAAAGAGCTCGAGAATTTTGAGAGAATATTTGTAAAAATTTGCCTACTTAGAGAAATTTAAAAAAAATCTATGTAAATGCTAAAATATGCATAATTTCTATTAAAATGATAAAAATATAAATCAATATGCTTTACATATAAAAGTAGAATATAACAGTTTCAAACATGCATTTTAACATTAACAATATTTAATGCCCATCATACATGTTATGAATTTTATATTTTTTACTTATATGTTCCATGAATTTCATCGAAATCTTTGACGTTTTGTCAAATTTCTGAAAATTTTCTTCTACAATTAGACTCTAGTTTGCTAGGAAAAAAATCCAAAATAATCAGTCGAATTTTGCCAAGTTTTGACAATTTTCATTCCTTGCGAATAGCAAGGCCTCCTTTGGTTGCAGGTCTTTGTAAACATCCCAATTAATAATGTGCAAACCTTCATTTGGGTTGAAAGAAATCCTCCACAGTTTTTATAATACTAAAGCTATGATTGTGAAACAAGTTGGAGAATACTCTACAGTTCTTACTGCGAGTTGGGTGTGTACACCTAATTTTGGTGCAAGTTATTATTTCTCCGATTGTTACAGGAATTTGAGTAGTCTCCTGTAGATTTTAATTGCTTTGTTGGTTGGTCATTTCACCAATGTCTTTTTCTTGTACTATTTTTTTAGGAGCATTGCTGATACTCACAGTCTGTATTATCGCTTTGCCATTCATGTTTATACAAATCATTTTTCTCTTCTCGAGAAAAAAAAAAGGTGCAAACCCTTATCACTGTCAGCTCCTTTCCAGAAAAATGCATTCACTTTCCTCTTGGGAAAAGCTCATACTTTGCTTTTTTTTTTTTTTTTTTTTGAAACAAAACAAAGGAAATATATTAAATTCCTTATTTTACAGTAGAATGTGCATCCAACATTAAAAGCTTTACACTTTACATTAAAAATATTCACTAAGTCCCTATGCTATGACTGGAAGGCATTGATCCCAACCCCAAACCCAATCCAAGATAGAAAAACCATTGTTCTGTTCAGAAATAAACACCCAAGAACTTTAAAGTAGAATGATAGCCATCCCATAATTGAACCTTTGCCTTTGTGACATGATTGAAAACCCAATTATTTCTCTCAAGCCATAACCCTCAAAATGTACCACCTTTTACTAGACTCTTTATCTTTATTCGAAGCATGAAACAAGGATGTGCTCCACACTCTCTTCATCTTGTCCGAACATAATGCACCAATATGCGGAGCTATATTACCTTGGCAATCTTCCCTCCAACGTGTTTTGTGAGTTGATTCTTTTGTGTGCCACCAACCATCCAAAGATTTTCACTTTCAATGGTGCCATTGCTTGCCATATCAAATCTGCCAAAGGAAAAATCAAAGAAGATGAAACAGAAATTAAACTAGAGAGAAAAGATTTGCATGAATAATGATTTGATGCTTCCAATGACCAAACTAGTCTAGAGTTTTGATTGGGAACAGTCACATTGTGAAGGCAAAGAAGGTCAGTGGCCTCTACTTGTTCCGTATTTGTTAATGCCCTTGAAATAAGTAAATTCAAAGATGGTACAGTGCATTTAATTTGTGCACAAGAAAACCAGCTATTGGTTGAAAATGGCAACTAGGTAACCTTTATATTTTTTGGAATGTCTTCGCTAAAGAACTAGCCCCACCCCATCTATCTTCGTGGAGCAAAAAGGATTGGACATTGCTAGCTACCCAATTACTTGTATCCACCACTTCCAAAACAATGAACCAATCTGCTCTAGATCCTTTTCTAAGATTTTTCGAGAATCCTCCACCCCATTCTACATCCGCTTAAACAAAACTTGCCTACCTACTATTCACTACTTTCACCCACAATGATTCCGTCTGCTGCAAGTATCTCCAAACCCATTTTGCACATAGCGCCTTGTTTATCCTTTCTCCCCTCTTCTTCCCCCTCTTCTACCCCCTCTTTATTGGTTCCCGCACCACCTCTTATCTTACTAGAAAAAATGATTTGTCACTATTGCACCCCTTCCATAAGAAGTTCATCATCGACTTTGCTATTATGCCTGCAACCTTCGTAGGAACTTTGATGAATGAAAGGTAGAATGTAGAAATGATATTGTGCTTATAAAAGATCATACTTGTTAGCAGAATATTATTATTTTTATTTATTTCATTGTAAAGTATATCCAAGTTTTTAAGTTGTAATCTCTTGTCTTTTGTTTTCCTGATTCTGTTATGTGTTTGCTAAACAATTAGTCTTCCATGTTTATTCTGTTATAAGTACCCAAAAAAAAGGACCTTGCTTCTGCTTTGACCTTAATTATTTCTCATAATGCCAGGAGAAAACAGGAGGCAAGATCATTCATCGAGTTGGTGGTGTTGTCTATCTTTTTCGTGGAAGAAACTATAACTATCGTACTCGTCCACGTTACCCCATAATGCTCTGGAAACCAGCTGCTCCTGTTTATCCGAAACTGATTCAAGAAGCTCCAGAGGGGCTGACAAAAGCTGAAGCAGACAACTTAAGAATGCAGGGAAAAAATCTGCTGCCGATTTGTAAACTAGGTAAGCTTAGATGTCTTTCATGCCTTACACGCTTTCTTCTTCTATTTGATTCTGTTTAGAGTAGTTTACCACCTCCTATTTTATATTAAAATTTGATGAAACTGATAGTCATTCTATTATCTATATTCAATGCAGCAAAAAATGGGACATACATTAATCTAATATCAGATGTTAGAAATGCATTTGAAGGGAGCCCTTTGGCAAAGATAAACTGCCAAGGAATGCATGCAAGTGACTATAAAAAGTTAGGTGCAAAGCTCAAGGTACCAAGTTATGATCTTATGACACTTTCTGTGCTTGTAGGCTATTAATCTTATTCAACTATTGGTTTCATGAATGGTTTTAGTGACTAAAAGTAACAACTCAAGTTTTCACAAGTTTCACTCCCTCTACCACTGGAGTACAAGTACTTGATTACTAAAATGTAAATGCATTACATGTACACCTCTTTTTTCTACATAAGTTTTTCAGATTGATTACCAATATTTTACTTTGTTTTTTGTAAAATAAATCCATCTACAGGGTATAAAAGATGATCTGTGCATGTGAATTGGTACTGCTCTTTTATCAAGATAGAAACCAATCAAAGACAGGCCCACATAAGCGGCTTGCACATATGCAACCTGCAGAAGCATATGTACAATATAAATGTATTATTGTGACCTTGTATTCCTATTCTAGAGTTGATTACAAAACTGTTCTGTCACCAACTGCAGAATTGGAATATTAGGTAATAATAATACATTTGCATTTTCAGAATATAAAACTTTGAATACATTTATATTCAAATTTCTTTGTTTTAGCCAAGTAGATTGAAAACAACTTCTAACCTTTTTTTTTTTTTTTTTTTTTTTTGGAGTGGTAAGAGTGGATACTCTTGTCTGGTTAGGTGGTCAGATATAATTTAAACCCCAGTTTAAGGGCATCCTTGAAATTGGTAATATTTGTTTGGGAAATGAAGCTCTTTGCTCTAAAGTGGATTGGAGGTTTTTTATTTTTTATTTTATTTTCTTGAGAAGGGTTTGCTTTGGCCAAGGGTGGTCATTAGCAAATATGATCCTATTTGTTTTGATGATAATTTTGGCATTCCAAATAGATTTAAAAGGAGTGCATTTCGTGCTCCATGGAGATTCGTTCACTCTCTTTGAAGGAAGTTTTCTGTGTATTCAGAAGTTAAAGTTGGGAGGTGGTGCATCTTTTCTTTTGGAAGGACAAAGGGTTGGGTTATTCCACTTTGGCAGCCTCTTTCCCACTACTGTACAGATTATCTATACACTTCACAATTGCCCTATCTCATTCTCATCCTTTGTTTCCAGCAAAAAATTATCTTCGTCACCCAATTTTTTATCATGGAACATGCATTCCTTAGACCTCTATCTACTAGAGAACAAGAAGAGATTAATTTCTTGTTGTCTAGATCAGATAGGTACTCTCTTTTTTTTTTTTCCTTAGTCCTGACAATCTTTCTTGGACCTTGTCCATCTTTGGAACTTCAAGTAAATCTCTATTTGATTTCTTGTCTGATTTCCAAGATTACCCTATTTTCCCTCCCTCAATTTATTTGGAACATTAAAGTGTCATCTAAACTTAGATTATTTAGTTGGTTATTGGCTCATAGGAAGATAGATAATGAGGAAACATGATCCTAATCATTGTCTTTTTCCTTATTGTTCCTTTTTGTGTAAGATGGATGGTGAAAATATTGATAATTTATTTTTTGGATGTGGTTATTCCATTGAGCTTTGGAGGAGATGGTTTTCTTTTTCAGGTAGCTGATTTAGGTGCCCTTAACCTGTGGAGGTGCTAGCTTTGTCTCATGTGCCCAGTCTTTATTTTAGGAATACAGTATTGAGCGAATTGCAATATTTGCAACATAATGCTACTTGTGGTTAAAATGAATTCTAGAGTACTTTCAGGGAGTGAGAAGGTCTCATCCCAGCTGTGGGAGAGTATTAAGAGTGTTGACAAGTTCTTGGCTTCATGCATCTAATTTTTGTTATAGGTTTCCAATTTTTTCTTGGGCCCTTTGTTGGCACTGATTGTTTGTATTTGTGGTCTGTGTGGAAGGTTTTAGTTGGTTTTGTTGATTGATTAGGTATTTCATTCTTTTATTTGTATGGTTTATATATATTAATATACTTATCATCATCTCGTTTAATAAAAAGGGACAAAAATATCCCTTGGTCTCTAAATTATCTTATGCTGGTTTTGCATCTTGTAGAAGATGAGCCTCAGCAAAATAGTAAGGGTTGCCATGGTGTGACCAAGTTGCTATGAGTTTGAGTCATGTGAACAGCCTCTTGCATTGCAAGGTGAGGCTGCATACAATGGTCCCAAGTGGTCTAACCCTTTCCTGAGACCATATATGTAGTGAGATTCATGTACTTGGCTGTGCTAATTGGTTATCATCAAAAGAAACTGAAAGAAATAATGGGTGCCTCAAGAATAAATCATTCAGAAACCACTGCTTACCAATAATAGATAGATTGCATTGTTAATTTTTGTGGCTCAGGGCACCTAGCATGTGTTTGAGATGGGTAAAATAATATGTTATTTTTGTTATGAAATTCTCAATTCGTACACAGTTCATTTGAAACCATTATACCTATTTTTCTTCTTTTCTGACCGTATTATATTTGCCTAGCAGGAGTTGGTTCCTTGTATTTTACTCTCATTTGATGAAGAGCAGATTCTTATGTGGCGAGGCAAAGATTGGAAATCTAAGTTCCCTGAATCGTCCTCTCCAGTTGCAGATGTTGATCACGAAAATGAAGGCACTCTTGCTCTGAGTTTTTCAGGTGAACACTACATATTTGCCTAGAATATTCTTGTAGTCTCTTATGTTGGTGCTGTATTGCTAATGGTGACGCGACATATTATAAATTTCACATGGGTAAAAGATATATCAATTCCAACTTACCTGGTGATGGAGCCTTTCTAGAGTGTATATATGGTTTTGCAAAGTAATATAATCTTCTTCGTGATAAGTGCACCAGTGGTGTATGGCATCCTGCGAATACTTGTATGATCTAGTCGCTTAAACTGATTCTGTGTTAACTATGAATTTGACTAACATTCTTTCATGCACATCAGATTCTAGAACTCAAAATCCAGTTAAGAAAATGGAGATCTCTACCCCTCGAATGGTGTCACTGTGGAAGCGAGCAATTGAGTCAAGCAAGGCATTGCTGCTGGATGAAATTGAGCTTGGACCAGACGCCCTTTTAGAGAAAGTTGAGGCCTTTGAGGCAATTTCACAGGCCACAGAACACAGTCACCCTGCATTGATCTTGTCTAGCCAGGATGCCTACAGTAGCTCAGAAGTAGACAACGAAGATGAATCTGAACATGGAGTCACAAATGTTGACAATTATGATGACAATGATGATGAAGGTATCGACGAAGATGTAGATTATATCAGTGACTGTTTCGGGTATGATGACAAATCCACTCCTTTAGGGTCACTGCCGCTGGATTCAATTGCGGAGAAACTGAGTTTGGAATAAAGTTCAAGAAAGATCTCTTGGATATCAAGAGCATCATCAAACTCCAGAGATGTAAAGGGAAAAATGTAAATGTAAATGCGAGAAATGTAATCTAATCCACAAAAATGTTGTTATCACACAGCTTAGTGTATATTATACCCTTCTTTCTGTGCAGAGGTTAGTATGTCATTGTCTTGAGTGGTTTGAAGCTCGGTCCATTGAGCAAGCTTGTGTTTTTAAGCTTTTGGGTCTATATCCAGTCACATTTTGTAAGTAAGACCTAGGGTTTCTCCTTGGAATTACAGGCGTTCATATGAATTAACCAAAATGAAAATTCAATCGATTTGGTTTTGCCCTTACATATTGTAATTTTTCCTCTTAAGTACCCACAATTTTGACCCTAATGCGTAAACATTGTGCCTCTTCCTCTTCAGCCGCTGCCTCTTCCTCTTGGAATTACACCTCCTTCTTCTCCTCCTATATGCAGTACGCTCTCATATAAACTGATACTACTGCAACTGTAGTCGTAAATGGTGGTAGCTGATAACATTGGGAAGATATGAATCGACTGTTCTCAGCTTGGCTCTAGGGGCCCCCTAAATCCTAATGAGTCCGGAAAAGCACATGCAACACGGTGGACATTGTTAATAATTATGTGGGATTCCTACAGCTGTGTATTGATGAAGAATCATAGACGCTTGAGGTGCGAGGAAAGAAGAGACAACTTTCTCAGTCCCCTCCTCTTTTGTCTCATCTCTTATCTCTCTTTTCAGATGGGACCTCTTTACAAATGCAGACAAGGGAACCTGTTGTTGTGTTAAGGCCTTCTCTAATCACACTTCAAAATCATTGATTATATTATGCTGTCTGCATCTAGCTCACAGTGAACATTTCACAGAACTATGGGGACCCAATTCACAGTGCCATGATACGCTCCATTTCGGTAATAAATTGGGAGATTGCCTCAAGGATAACTTATGTTCTTAAATTTTATTTATTTATTTTTCTTCCCATTCTGATAAATAAAATAAAATTCTCTTGTGAACGACAAATTACCAAAATTTATCCTCACCAACCACAAAATAAAATCTTCTGACAAAAAAATAATTTAATTTTATATATGCAATTAAACAAAAATTAAAAACAAAAAAATTATCTTGAAACTTTTCTCATAAAATGTTAACCCATGCAATCAAACAGGGCCTAACATGCGAAAACCCAGTCCTTAGCATTCACATGCTTTTAAGAGAACAAAGAAGCTTCACAAATGGGGCAATAGCTCTTATGCATTTCTCAGATAACATAATACAAATAATGTGGAGGCATGCCCTCCTTCATTCACTTTTTCCTCACACAAATTCCAACAAAAATCCACAATTTCCTCTTACTACTACTACCTAAGACAAACAACAAAACAAAAGAGAAAAAAACAAAAACCAAATAATTGAAGCACATTGGCATATGATAATAAAAACATGAGGCACATTGCCATATTAGGTATATAATCAATAGGCAGCAGTAGGACCCGAGAGCATATTTCAATTATTGTAATCAATAAGGCAAGCGACAACGGGCATTCATTGATTTGCAAAAGCTTAAGCCTTCTCCCACTTGAGGGGCTTCACAACCTCCCATGTAAAGTCAGGGTCGTCCCTACCAAAGTGTCCGTATGCAGCTGTCTTCAAGAACCTGTTGTTGCCACCCCTCTTAAGGTCGAGGTTGATGGAGATCATACCAGGCCTGAAATCAAAGTTCTCCTTCACAATCTTGAGGATCTCCTTGTCGGGTATCTTTCCGGTACCATAAGTGTCGACAAACACAGACAATGGCTCAGGAACACCAATGGCATACGAAACTTGGACAATGCATCTTCTGGCAAGACCATTGGCAACAATGCTCTTGGCAGCCTGCCTAACAATGTATGCACCACTCCTGTCGACCTTGGTTGGATCCTTGCCTGAGAAGGCACCACCACCATGGGCCCCCCAGCCACCATAGGTGTCAATGATGATCTTGCGACCAGTGAGACCAGCATCACCATGAGGACCACCAATGACAAATCGGCCAGATGGGTTAAGGTGAAAGATGGTCTTCTCATCAAGGTACTTCTCTGGGATGACAGGCTTGATGACGTGTTCCTTGAGGTCAGCTGCAATTTCATCATTAGTCACAGTTTCATCATGCTGAGTAGAGATGAGTACGGTGTGGACACGAATGGGGACCATGGCTCCATTTTCATTATGGTACTCAACAGTGACTTGGGTCTTGCCATCGGGTCTCAACCATGCACAGGTGCCATTCTTGCGAACCTCAGTAAGGCGGGCACCCAACTTGGTGGCAAGGACATGGCTGAGAGGCATCAGCTCAGGGGTCTCATCAGTGGCATAGCCAAACATGTGTCCCTGGTCACCAGCACCAATCTCCTCAGGGCGCTTGGTAAGGTGGCCATGGACTCCCTGGGCAATATCCGGGCTTTGTTGCTCAATGTAGACAAGAACCTTGCAGTTGTCAGCATCAAGACCAACATCATCGGAAACAAATCCAATTGAACGGCAGGTGTCTCGAACAATCTTCTCGTAGTCAACATTGGCCTTGGTTGTGATCTCACCAAAAACCATGACCATGTTGGTCTTGGTGCAGGTCTCGCAGGCAACCTTGCTGTCAGGGTCCTGTTCGAGGCAGGCATCAAGGACTGCATCCGAGATCTGGTCGCAGAGCTTGTCAGGGTGGCCCTCGTTCACGGATTCGGAGGTGAATAGGAAAGTCTCCATTTCTTGTAGCTGATAAACAAAACCAAAAAGAAAATTGAACTCAGGTCAAATTGTCTTCAGTATGAAAATCTAAATTCAAGACTATTATAAATATTTTATCCAGAAAACCAAAAACAAAAAATAAAAGAATTGTCGCAATAGATATGATGTGATATTCCTGATCTACTGTAATCAAAGCTAAAGAAGCGAACAGGAGTGATTGTCACAGCTTAAGTGCCGAAAAAGGGAGACTTGAGAGATCAGAATCTCTAAAAAAGAAAAAGCAGTCAAAAGAGTTTCGAACACCGACAAGAAGCACCAAAGTTGCTTAAGACCTTTCCATCCACCTCATAGTAAATTTGAGAACCAGATTAAACGAGTTTCAACCAAGGGTCAAAAACTCGAGGTGAGAAACAGATCCGTAAATTTCAGAAACAAATCTACAACCACAAGTTGAGTTAATTAGTGACTCATTCCAGCTTAGACAAAACTGATCAGTTTGAGACAATGTTTCGTCCGAAAGGAAATGTGATGAAAAATATTAATGATAAAAATATTTAAAAAAAAAAATTTAAAAAGCCACCAACACCAAACCTACTTCTAGTTTTAAAAAATAGACGTTCCCAGCTAGAACAAGTGCCAACTACGATTCAATCCAGCCATCTGTTCATCTTCAAATGAACAAACTCAATGTTCGAACAGAAACTCCCAAAACCATTAGATCTACACATCTCCAACACAAATCTCCCAAAAACTCAGTCACCCTAACCCCAAACCACACAAACAAACACCAAAACCACATACAAACTCAGATCTAAGCCCATTCCCCCCACATATCCAAACAAAGTCCAATTTATCCTCACAAATTAACCAAGACTACTCCCAAAACACCAGATCCAACCTCTCAGATGCACCAACCACAACATCACACACAAGATCTACACAAACCAACACAGTTTCATCAATAACACAAGAATCACGTAACGCACCTTGACGAGGAGAACGAGAAACACAACCTTTGGAGCTGCTGCAACAACAGATCCTTCTTTTCGAGTTCGTCTTCCGAACGCTCACGAGTATTCTCGCAACTCCTTCGAACCTCAATTTATAGACGAGATTGTCCAGCGACTCTCGACGTTGTCAGCTAGATCTCCACCTGTTTCAAATCCAACGGCCAGCGTTGCTTCCACCGTCAAATTCCCGCGGTTGCATCTAACTTGATCGCTCGGTTCAGATTTGTAGAGAAATTTACAGGCTTTACCGGTTATAGCCGGTGGTCCACCAACCACGGTTAGTTTATCGGCTCACTTGTCTTTTGGCCGACGTTTGAGTTTTGCGTGTTCGGGTATTGTTAAGATGTAAGAATGCGTATGTGGGTGCTATTAGCTGTTGGGAGTCTGAGAAGTGGGAGCGTGATAATGGGAATCTCGGTTGTCCACGTGTAGGGTTATGAGGTGTTTGGATTACGTCATTAATTAGGACGGGTACATCATGGTTAGTGGCTTTGAGTTGTTGAACATCATTTTCATTTATTTATTTATATTTTCTTTTATTTATTGTTGAGGAAAGGGAGATTCATGAGGTAGGATGCATGTCATTCACTCTATTTCCATGAGTCCATATTTTTCTATTAATAATACCTAGGAGTTGTTGAGCAATTATTTAATTCAAATTAATAATAATATGGGCATTAAGTAAAAAAAAGGTTAATTTAACTAAAAAATATTTATTCAAGCAATTATTTGAGGAGCCTTTCTTTTAATTTGTTGCATAAAAAGTTTAAATAGCTAGGGGAGCTAGTCAATATAGCAGGAAAAAATACTTAATAAAATTAAATTATTACAAAAAAAATTTAAATATTAATGTGGCTAATCAAATTTAAGAATGATTTGACAGTTTTAGTATTAAGAAAAGCATTATTACATAAATTTATATTTTTAAATCATATTTAGAAGAAAAAATTCATCTTGTTTTTATCTTCTTTTTAACTTATTAGCAAATAAAGGTGGTGACTAGTGTTGTAGTATTGTAGTATCGTAGGATGTTGTGGCGCTTTTATTTTTTTCATGTCCCAATTATAAACTTTAACTTGATTTGTTCAAATAATGTATCATTATTATAACATGGACTAGATACATCCAGTTAATGAGTTAAATAAATTAACATTTATATAATCATTATACATGTTGACCTTAACCTATTTACCAAATATAAATTTAAAATTAGCATATAAATTATGAAGTCAATATCATAATTATGCAATTGTTTGGTAAAGAGTATATTCTGCCCGTCTTAAGTCTAATATTCTTCAACCACATCAAAGATAACCAAACCAATAGAATATTCTCGTTTAATATAAAGATTTGATAATTATACCTATTACAACTAATAGTAGCAATTTGTGT
>JAJIYU010004221.1:0-24988 GCA_030144865.1 Tinospora cordifolia | reverse complement strand
GCTCTGTGCCCTCCGCATTACAAACTCTCCTGGCCCACCCGACTCCCTTAACCCCTCAGGATCCGTAGGATCGCATCCTCTTTGTCGGCATTTGCTCAAAATTGCAAATCACAGACTCTCTCGGCTTTTTGTAATTTGAATATTGATTTATAGAAGTAATTAAATAAGAGCTTATATTTTATAAAGTGTTAGATAATAATAATATAAAAAATTCTTATTTAAAAATAGAATATTTATTAAGAAAGCTTGACAAACTTTTATTTATTTTTTTTATTGTATAAATAATTTAAGTCATTTAAATAAAAATTATTAATTTTATATAAAAAATATTTAAAAATTTAATTATATTACATAATATATTTATTAATTATGTGAATATACATATTTAATTATATTTTTTATATTATTATTTATTAAAACCAACATTTTTAATTTATTTAATTTAATATTCTCATTATGAAAATATTACATTTTAAAAAGTTTTATATAGCTTAATAGGATAGAAAGTTATTAACTAGCTTAACAAGGCTATTTTGGACATTTCAAAAAAAAATTATATCTATCTTGAAAAGTGTTGAAACCTCTTTACATTCCTCTTATTTTAAAAAAGCACAAAAAATCTTGCTTTTTATTTAAGAGGTATTTCTTCTATTTCATAAAAAGGCTTTAAAAATAAGAGGAAAAAAATTAAGTTATCAAACACTCTAATTTTTTCAAAGCTCTGTTTTAAAAAGACTAATCAAAATAAGAGGTTTTTAATAAGAGTTACCAAACACTACCTTAGTACTTAATAAAGAATAATGAAGCTATAACAGCAGATTCATGTAATTAACTCCTTTGTAATTATAAAAATAAAGGAAAATAAAATAAAATCTAAGATTTCATTCCATTTGTGGTTCAAAGGACAAAAACTTGAAAAACAATATTTTTTATTTCTTAAAAACAATTTATTCTCTTTATTAATTTTGAGAAAACGTTCCAAGATTATAATGAACTAAATATATTTTTTGTATTTATAAAATTTTAAATACAAAAATTATATTTTAATTTTAAATTAGGTACAATTTTTCTTAGATAGTGTTTGATAACATTTTTTACGAACATTTTATTTTAATAAGTTTTATCAAAAAAAGGCTTTTAAGAAATTAGAGTTTTTGATCATTTTTTAAAGTCTTCCTATGAAATAAAGGAAATACATCTTTAATAAAATGTGAGATTTTTTTTTTTTTTTTTTTTGCTTTTTGGAAATAAAAGAGGTTGAAAAAGGTTAAGGTAGTCTTCAAAATAGATATATTTTTTAAAAATTGTATAAAACAACCTTGTCAAGCTACTTAAAATAATTAATTCAATCTAATTTTTATTTTAATTTAATTTTAACTAAAGAATATTTATTTATATGTTCATTAAGAGCAACATGTTTGCATTCATTAATCTTGTAATTTAAAATTTATTCATTTATTAGCCAAGAAATGTAAACTAATTAGTTTTTAACTTTTGTTATTTAGCTATTTAAAACTTTTTAAAATTTAATATTCTCAAAATGAGAATATTGAATTTAATAAGTTTAAAATGCTGGTTTCAATAAGTAATGATATAGATAATATAATTAAATATTTATATTCACATCATTAATAAATTTATTATGTAATATAATATAATATATAAACAATTGTTTTATTTAAAATCAATCATTTTTATTCAAATGACCTAAATTACTAATATAATAAGAGAAAACTAAATTTTGTCAACCTTGCTTAATAAATAATCTATTTTTAAATAAGAATTTTTTATTTTATTATCATCGAACACTTAATAAAATATAAATATTTTTATAATAAGTTCCACTGAAAAAGGTTTTAACAAATGAGCACTAAATATTTAAAATTATTTTTCTAACAAAATAGTGAAATTATTTTTAAAATTATTTGAACCAAATGTATTTTTAACGTTATTATTTTTTATATAAAACAAATTGAATAAGACTTTAATTATTTATTTACATTATTAAATTAGATGAAATCGGGAGAAATTAAGAAGTGTTGTTTTAGCATATGTATCTTTGAAATTGACTGAAAATTATTTAAAAATTAACACAAGGAAAACTTGAATCAAGTTATTATTTAAAAGAGAATTTGTTGGGGTGGTACCCAAAATTACTTCACCTACAATTTTCAAAGTATTTGCATTTATAAAAATAGTAAAATCAGTTTTTTTTTTTTTTTTGAAAAGTTGACAATAAAAAGGAAATTAACATTACTTTGTATGTTTTTAACAAGAAAAAAAAATGTGTCTGACCAATAATTTTGAATATTCCTTTTGTATTTAATAGGTAAAGATACTGGTACTAACAAATTGCAATTCATGATTCAAATATCTCTCTCTCTTTTTTTTTTTCTTAACACAAGTTAAATCATATATTATTTAATTAGCTTTTATATTCATGTGAGTTGTGTTCTAATATTTATATATTAGTTAATTTTTTAATTAAGTCGATAAATTAATGAATGACACATTAAATAAATGAATCAAATACACAAAACAATTTATCAAAAATAAGATCAGGATGGTGTATATATATAGAAGTATGCCTATGCATAAAACACCTGCAACCTAACTTTATATTCCCACAGAAAGTGTGTATGAGCCATATAAGCCAAATAGCATATGCCACTTGTAACGATTCAAATTGGACTCTTCAACTCAAACGAAAAGGGCAAGGAGTAGTTGAATAGATAAATTAGTCTCCTGTCCCAAGTTGTATTATTTCTGTGGTTGGCATGCAATATGGTTTTTTGTTTTTATATATATGCTAGTATTTATTATAGTAACCCTAATAATTAATTATGAATAATACACATTAAAATATTAAGAGTTGAAGATGCATTGATTGTAATGGGCAAGGGAATATTATAAAAATAAAATAAAATAAATAAATAAATGTTAATAATAAACAAAGCAATAATTTAGGGTTCTTTATTGTTTATTACGAATGATGATGTTTCCATTAAAAACAAACATTGGAGACGCTAGAAGTGGAGGGAGGGGCCACTTAGAGTAATAGCATTAGAGAATTAGATTTTCGTTCAATTTTTATTTTTTTAAATGTACTAAGTTTTGTATTAGGTAGAAAGTCTACATACAATGCTGAATAGGAAAGCAGGCCACGTATATAACCAAAATGCATATAAATTATTTCACCAAACATTTACTACTGCAATAATAAAAAAAGGTTTTTTTTTTTTTTATAATTTTTTCTCCTCAATTTTATTAGACAAGTTTGGCATCAGCAATTAGCCTTTATTATAATATTTCAATTTTGTTTTTGTTTGGAGGCTATAATTATTTTCGTTAAACACGTTTTTTTTTTAAGTTATTGGTTATGAATATTTTTAGAGGTATCTAATGTCAGTATAAGTTGTTTTTCACTTAAAGTGCTATTAATGCTATCAAATTATATAATCATAGTGCTAACTGCTATTTATTTGTTTGAGCAACCAATTTAAAATATGGCCAATGCAAGACTCAAGCATATTGAAGGTTAAGTAATAAATCAAGGAGAAATCAAAGAGCACATATGTGACTTGTATGAAAGAGTCAAGCAAGTTGGCAATTAGTCAATACAAGTTAAGATGAGATTAACCAAAAGTTAAAGAATTTTAACATAATTTATAAGGTTAATAAGCTTAAAAATCCCAACATTTCATAATTTTTGCAAATATATCCTAACGTTTCAATTTTGGCAAAAAAGTTCAAACCTATTAATTTGATGATAAATTGTATCCCATAGGTAAAATCAAAATTGATTGGCTTATGTGAAGGTGAGTAAGCATCATACACATCATCACCCCCACCATGTCATTATTCCAAGAATAACGGAAAAAAAAACATTAAAAAAACATATCAGAAATTGAAAACACACCTCGTTCACAGAGAAGAAAAGAGGGGTTTTTGCTTGAGCTGGTTGGCGAGAAGCAAGGGAGGAGATGAAGGTCGGTGCGGCACCACAGGTGACGGTGGAGACGAAGACAGAACCTGCGTTTCTTGGCGAAGACTCCTGCGTTTCTTGGTGAAGACAACATGCATGTTGCTGTTGGATTTTAGCAAAGGGTTGCGTGTTGCTGCATTTTGGCGAAGAGCTGCATGCTGCTACTATTTTTTTTTTTTGGTGAAAAACCTTGCTTGCAAGGGAAGGGTTCTAGTTGCTACTCAGTGATGTTTCTTTGGCGAACATGAGAAACCTGTAACAGTAGTGAAAATTGAAGGTATGAATAGTGGGATCCAAGGAAAAAGAAAAGAATCCTTCAAATATAAAAAAGTAAATTTTAGATTTACAAGTTACAAATGTTGTTAGATTGTAATAAAATTACAAATGTTGTTAGAGTTTATGATAAAATTACAATTGTTGTTAGAGTTTTTTAATAAAAGAGTCGTCCAAAAGAACAATTCTAATTAACAAAAGAAGGGGTTTTTAGTAAAATTACAAATGTTGTTACTGTTGAGAAAGTAAATTTTAGATTTACATATAATCATATCCGCTACATTGATCATATCTGCTACATTTATATTAATTTGTATAATTTGATTCACAGTAGATAACAAGTGGTGTGTTACTATGGTGAGATTAATTGATCGAAATTAATTAACATCATGTGAAGGAATATACAATGGATTATCCTTTAGATGATCCAAGCGATAATGATTTTGACATCGACCATGAATGCCAATGGGAAGAATATAGCATTGATAATGAAGATTGTCAGGATCCCTTCCCTAACGTGGAGGGTGAGTCGATCGGCACAATGCACTGGCAAACTCACTCGCAAGTCAAGCTTGCCAAAACACTGTTAAGCCTCCTTCTTATCCATACACAATATCATCAAAGTGATATGAGAGTTACAGTAGTAGCTAAAAAATTTATTATAGTAGAAATTTTTTTCTTTGAAGTTAAATAAAAAGTATTTATGTACAATTTTGTCTATGTAGCAGTAGTGGAAACGTGATAGTCAAAATATTTACAATATTTTTCTCACTTCCTATACATCATATTAACTCTCAAAAATAGTAAATCACGTGATGAAACCTACCAAAATAAACGAGTTGTGCTATACGCAATGACCATCTTCTTTCCTTTATCCTTAGTAGAACCTGAAATGTTAGAGTAGTGAGCTAATTTTGTCCCCAACAACTTAGTGAGTAATGTAGTCTAATCTATAACTTAGAATAATAATTCTATAAAACAATGTCATGTATGTATGTACAATAATAATAATGCAAATAAATGTAACAGTTAATGAATGTTAAATCCACAACGTAGTCATGCACCTTGTATTTTGAAAATGGTTTTAATCCTGAAAACATATGTCGAAGTTCTCAATGGCTTAAAAGACAATAATAAATCTAGTTGAGCGAGTGTACTCGAGCTTAAGCATATTCTTATATCATATTATAGGAGTCCACCAGCTCATACCTCATGTATGGTGGCCTTAAATCCTCAATGGGGGAGCCTAATTGATAGACTTGCCCATAAAGTACCCCAGGTACGAAGGCCACTCGTCCTCAATGTTCTACCACATCTAATACCCTAACTCGCATCATTGGACCTCAAGATTTGGTACACATTTTCCCATTTAAAGATTGTAAATGCATTTAATATGTAATACATTTCATTTATGAATAGAATCATAGGTTAAGTAATAAATTAGAAAACACTACTCATCAGGATGCTCAACTCCCGGTGCTCATCTCGTAATCGGTCGTGTCTCACTAACGTTTGATCCTACATAATCAACGTGGTTTCTTAATATTTAAATAAAATTTGGCTCAAATCTAACTTTATGACCTTTGGCCTTTGGTCAGTCAAAGGATTGACTCGATCAATTGTGATCCATATATGAATATGGTCCATTTTGGTCAATATAGTCAACTCTAACTAAACTTAACATTCGCTAACCTATTTGATTGATAGGGTCAACATGCTTAACAAGGTTTATTCATGTCAGTAAGCTCTTAATATTGATCCAAAATACTAAAAATATATATTGTTGACATGTATCTCACTTTTGGTACATAATAACCAACCATTTTTATAAATTTGACCATTCAATAGAGTAAATAGGAAAATTTTAATTATTTCCTATATTACACATTTTTTTCAATAAGTATTTAATAATGTTATATAACATTACATGACATTTTTCTTATTATTTAACATTATATTACCTTATAAACATTTTTTTTCTATATCTATTAATTAATTTTGGATCGGTACCCACCAACTAAAATTTTAATATTAATAGGTATACAATAGACTAACACAATTTATCAAAATTATATTATAAAAATTAAAATTTATAACTTCTACAACAATTCTGAATTGAAAACAAGTAAAAGTAAATTATCCAAAGTGTGAGATCCTCAAGAACAATAATTTTTCTTTTCCTCTTTTCTTCTCCCTTTTTTTCCACGGTTGGCTCTCTCTCTCTCTATCTCTCTCTCTCTCTTGCATGCGCGTGTTCTCTCTTTTCTTCTGGGATGAGCAAGTGAGCAATTGAGGAAACGAAATAAAGAGCCCAGATGAGGGGAGGGAATGAACTGAGGGGCCATATATATATAAAAAATTAAGAGATGGACCCCACCACCATATTTGTCAAGACAAACAACTCCATTCTCCCCTTATCCATCCCACGTGACGAAGTCACTTAACTATAATATTATTATTATTATTATTATTATTTTCACATCATGATCCACCAAGCTCTCCACTTATATATATTTTTAATTAAGTTATTTTATTTTATTTTTTTTCCACATCACTATCGTTAAGTATATATATATATATATTTTTTTTTCTTTTTTATTTCTATATATATTATCTTTTCTTTTTTTTTATTTCTATATATCTATATCTATCTATCTATCTATCTATCTATATATATACATCTATGCAATTATGTATATGTATATATATGTAGGTATATTTTTATATATGCATGCAAGAATTACTATATATTGCATTAATTCATTTCATTTTTTTAACTAAGCTCCCATTAATATGTATTACCATCATTATCATTATTTATTTTATTTTTCACTTAATACCCACATTAATTAATACCATTACCGAAAATTATATATTTTCATAAAATTATGTATTTTTATTTATAATTAATTAATTTAAAATTAAAAATACATGTCGAACTCATCGACTCAATATCCAACAATACGGGTTATTACAAAGATAGTGATGAAGAGTATTATATTGCAAGAACAAATTTAAAGAATATGACAACAACACTATCCAGTCATGGTGCTGGACTAATATTGGATAAGAACACATTTTCAAGAGCAAATTATACCAAGTGAAGGATTTGTATCTCAAGTAAGAAGAAGAAACAGGATATTAGAAGGGCATGATGAACCTTATGTGTTAGAATATGAAGACTTTGAACTCGAGGTTTTCACTCTTGAGAGTATAGATGACGAGAGTTGGATGTAGGAAAGTTGTACTAATAGAATTAACTAGAAGCCTCTATTATGATATTTTTTTGTTGTCATGTATGCAAACTAACATGCATTTCCAACATTTCCACTAGGCCTAAGAAGCAAAGAAGTATAATGTATGATCCTAATTGCAACCACAAAGATTTGAACTTTGATGTTGCAATGCGATTTGACAATCAATAAATTTTAAGAGAGCAGTCCAAAATTGTGCAATAGCACATGACTTTAACGTAAGATAGATTAGGAGAAATCACAAGAGAGCAGAAGTTAGATGTGCAAAGAATTGTGGTTGGAAATTATATGCAAACTAGCTTGAATCAGATAACACATTTGTTATTAGAACAATTGAAACAGAACATTTTTGTTATAGGGCTATAAGGGATAGACAAGCAAATAGTGAATGTTTAGCAAACTAGTTTTTGGAAACCTCTCAATGAAAACCATTCTATTATGTGAATGACATGATGACTGATATAATGGATAAGTATGTTTTAAATGTTAGCAAATGGTGTTGTTAGAGGGCAAAGAAGAAGGCTATTAATAAGATTATTGGTAGTCTTGATTCACACTATATGCCAAAGTGAGACCTTTTGTGGCAGAGATGATGAGGGTTGACAAGGAGGATATGTTTATACTAGAAACAGAGGGAAAAGAAACTTCTTCAAATGTCTTGTTCCTTAGGTTGTATATATGTCATAGTGGCTTTCAAAAAGGGTTTTTCAATGGTTGTAGGTCCATATTATGTCTCGATGGTTATTTCTTGAAAACTATAGTTGGAGGAGCATTATTATTTGCAGTTGGTAGGGACGAGAACAATCAAATGTTCCTTATAGCTTGGGCTATGGTGAGATGTGAGAATGAAGACAATTGGTTCTAGTTTTTAAAGAACTTATTCAATGACTTAGGAGTAGTGGATGGTCTTGATCTAACGTTGATTTCAAACCAACAAAAGGTATCTTAAATCCAGTTTATTTTTTTTTAACTTGAACCAGCGTTTTATATATATTGTATATTTTTTTCAAATACTTATTGATTGTTTTAACTATTAGCCGTGTTTCATATAGGGGTTATTGAGTGTTGTTCAAAGGTTGATGTCATATGCAAAATATAGGAATTATGCTCGCGACATCTATGCTAATCGAAAAAAGACATACGAGGGGCAAGAGTACAAGAGTTTGTTTTGGAACTGTGTTAATGCAACTTACGAGGTTGAATTCAAGGATCACATGAGAGCTTTGAAAGAATTGGATCCCCTCTCAAGTGAAGCCTTCATGAACTATAAACAGTATTGTGGTAATCATGAACAGTACTATGGTAACCAGTAACTTTATAGGAAATAAATGCATTACTGCAGTAGACTACCGTAGGAACTAGAGAGCTGTGACCAAAACACATTTCACTATAAACAGACTATGAACAATACGGTGGTAACTAGTAGCTTTACAAGAAAGATACACTATCGTGGTAGGCTACGCAATAACCAGTGAGCTATGACCAAAATACATTTCACTACTGCGGTAGAAGAACACGATAATCAGTGTGAAAACCTATAAATTGAGAAAAACGAAGGCATTACCATGGTAACCAAGAATGCTTCTTCTCTTATGACCTTGGCATCCTAATATTCTTAATTCAATGTCAAAATATGAGAGTTAGGCATTAGAATAGGATGAGAACGTTGTGCCTTAGCAACTCACCCAGAATAACTCGTTGATGAGTTATATTTTGACAATAACTTCTTGGGTCGGAATGCTTCAAGGATATGCTTTAATAGTGGAAAACTAGAACAATCTTAGGGATTTCTACAACGTTAATTCTCTTGAAGATAGGGAAAACACAAATCAAAGTTTAGAACAACATATTACCTTATAATTGGCTTAACTACATTTATGGCATGAAATCTCAAACTTTGGGTGATGTTCTTCTCTTTATTTTTGCGTCAATCTGTGAGGATGGTTGGGAGGAATAAAAAACGTGAGAGAGTATAGAAGCCATCTATTTGGGGTTTATATATGATTAGGGTTAGGGTTTTTTTTACGCATTATCGCGGTAACAATATGTAACACCCCAACCCCCGCATCTTTTAAGTAGTGTTCATTGCCACCATTTTCTTGACAATGGACTTAACAAAATGGCGGGTCGGGTAGGTGCTACATTACAAGCGACACGCACTTGTTTTTTTCTTTTCAATATTTCATGCCTTTATATAAAATTCAAGAATACAAAAGTTTCAATAAAATCAGGGCAAATTAAAAGAAATAAAGAAATTCAAACTATTTTGTTCATAATAGAAATTGAGAGTACTAAACTCTAAAAAAAAACTAATTGTTATAGCGGAAGACTTCAAAATACTTTTAAGTAGAAAAACATAAAAACTATGGGCAACATGCCCTTAAAATTCTAAAAAAATATAATACTGAAGAAACTTTCTAAGAAACTATCTATATTCAATTGTTCCATGGGTTCATGTTCCTGAAAAATAAGAAAGGAAGGAGTGAGCACATAGCCCACTGGATCCTTTTCGAACAACCATCAGTAACACATTCATAATTCAAACACTTGCATATATTAGACGTTTCAAACAACATTTTTGTTTAAAGTTGAGATTTTAAACCAAAAGGGTTTTTAAGCCCTTGATGTTTTTAACAAAGTACCTCCTTAGATTGAAATATAGCTCTTCTTAGCCAATTTCATTGGACTTTTGGACTTCAAGGGAACTTACCCACCAACCAAGTACTTTGGTTTTAAAACCATATGAACTAATCATATGAAAAGAACATCCATAACAACCCACATGTTTACTATGATGGTACGTGGTTATTTTCTCCATCGTCTTTGATTAATTCTCATATCATGATTTCATAAAATAAATTTCAGAATATGAAATCAAACTAAAATTCAGAATATGCATAGTCAATTCATGATACACTCATAAAACATGTATCATACTTTAATTTAAAAGCCTAAGCATGATACTAACATGACATGGATGATATGATTGTTCAAACATGAATCAAGACTGAAATACTGAAATAAACATTTAAAAATCTAGAATTGAAGTTGAAAATCTTTGAATTCAGTGAAAAACACACAACAATGAGCATGCCATGAATTCAAATAAGAACAGAAAGGTGTCTTAGAAATCACTTCCACCTTGTGACGCTTTTCTTCCAAAATTTCGGTAGCAATTCCCCCCGCGTACTAGTGCCAATGAGATCGCCCAACTTAATTTTCCAATTTGAGAGAAGAGCTTCTCACATACACAAGAGGGGAAAGATGGGAAAAGGTGCCAAGAAGAAGGCTTTGAAAAAACAAGAGGAGCATTCAACTCTTATTTTTTTGGAATGAATGAAATTAAGAGCCTAGGGGGTTTATATAGGTTTTTCAAGGGAGAAAATTAGAAATTTTGTGTCCTTCTTTGAATAAAACACCCTAATTCTCCCTAATTTCGTACTTTCTAATTTTTGGAGCAGAACGAGTATTTTTCGAAATTTTTTCGAATTTTAGAAATATTTTTCAGAATTTAGAAACTATTTTTTTTCAGAATTTTTGAATTTTTTTCGTATTTTTTGTTATTTTTTCGGTAGTTTTCGTAATTTAAATTTTGGATTTAATCTGATTCTTAGAATTTTCCTCGAGACACGCATTCTATTTTGATCAGAACTGTTGGATTGATCTTGGATCAATCAAAAGAATCGGATTCTCGATCTCAGCCGTTGGATTTCCTCGAGCGCATCAATGATTGCAAACTAATCAAAATGGCTTTGATCTGAATCGTTCGATGATCCTTGAGCGCAGCACTGTTCGCGATCTCTCAATGCGACTTCGATCTAGACTGTCCGATAATCCTCAATCACAGTGTGCAGATCTGATTTCGCAATCAACGAACTCTCTTCTGGCCACACGATAATCCTCAAGTTATGTATGCAGATCTCTGGCCGTTTGATCTTGCTGATTCGGTGCGCTCGTGTGTACGTGCGGATCTGATCTTGGCTGTAGGATGATCTTGGCCGTAGGATGGTGAAATCAGATTCCAGATCTACGGTTCACAGTATTTTGAGTTTGTTTTTGATTTTTCAACCAAATTTTTTGCTTTCTTTTCAAATTTTTTTCCAAATCTCGATCCCAATTGACTTTCTAATCCTGTTTTCATAAATAATTGCACATATCCTTGTGTTTTTGGCTATGATATGTCATTTTATACATTATAATCATTTTTTTCCAAAAATCCCTTAAATTGGTTTTTATTCCTCATTTGGGTAACTAGGACTTGCCAAAATTCTCATTCGTCAATTCTGTATAATTTTCTAAATAAAAATTTAATTTTCATATGAATTTTTCGAGATGTTAAAACCTACCCTCCTTAGTACAAATTTCGTCCTCGAAATTTGTACATATTTAGGTATTCCTTATGAATAGATGCGGGTACTTGGTCTTCATCTTGCTTTTGAGTTCCCACGTGGCTTCTTTTAACCCGTGATGTTTTCACAACACCTTCACTAATGGGATATCCTTTGTTCTTAGATTCTGTACCTTGTGGTCAAGGATTTTGACCGCTGTTTCCTCATAGGTAGCATCATCTTGAATATTCACTTCCTCCTAGTGAATGATGTGAGAGGCGTCAGGTTCGTATTTCCTCAACATGGATACATGGAATGCGTTATATGCTGAAGTCATCCGGTTTGGTAGGTCTAACTCATAAACACATTCCCCGATTCTTCTAAGTATTTCAAAGGGTTCGACAAACCTTGGAGATAACTTCCCTTTGAATTCAAACCTTTTAATACCCTTCTGAGGACTGATCCTCAGAAATACTTTGTCTCCAACTTGGAACTCTAATGGTCTTCTCCTTTTGTTTGCGTAGCTCTTTTGACAGTTTTGTGTAGAAGTTAGTCTCTTTTGTATTAACTTGACTTGGTTGCTCGTTTCTTCCACCATGTCTGGCCCAGTTAATATTTGATCTTCAAGTTCAGCCCAACAGGTAGGTGATTTGCAGGGTCTTCCATAAAGAGCCTCGAATGGAGCCATTTTTATGCTTGTCTGATAACTGTTGTTATAGTCAAACTCCGTCAAGTGTAAGTACTTGCTCCAATTCCCCTTGAAGTCTAAAGCACAAGACCTCAACATGTCTTCCAAAATCTGGATAACTCTCTCAGACCTCAATATATCACTTGAATGCTCGATTGTAATACCCCAAAATTTTGTTGGATAATTAAATAAAATAAACTTTAGGAAAACCATGGAAATAATGGTGCAAAACATGTAAAATTTAATATGTGAAGGGGTGGACAAACCGAAATAAAACACACAAATTTGCGACTAAGCAACATTCTGGTTACCACAGTAATGGGCAAACACTACTATAGTAGCGTGAATCTGCCTAGAAAAACCCATGAAAAAATTGTATTCTAATTACCTTGTAATGCATCCCACTCTACGGTAATACATAAAAACTTGTACAAAAATGATTTTGTAAAGTTTCTAAACAGTTATGTAAAGTTTTCAAATGCATGAACAACTTCTAGAAACACCACTTACTAATACTTGTGCGAAAAAAGCAAAATAGAAAGGGGAGTGTTTAGGGAAGATTTCTACTAAGAAAACAACACTAAACTTCCTAAACCCAACCCAATTGAACTTTATATAAACCTAGTATAAACAATCCATTCTCATTACTCAAACAAGCATAAATTCTCTTCTCTTCTTGCTCTCCTAACTGTCTTCTTGACATTCTTTCATTCCCTAGCTATCCCACACAACAACCATAGAAGTAAGAAGAAGGAAAACCTAGAACACCGCATAATAGTATCAAGAACCAACTTCTGGACATTCTTTTGAAACAATCGGAGGATTCAATGAATCAAAGAATGTATAATGACCATATTTACTCTCAATGCATGGTTTGTGGTAAAAAAAAACCCGAGGTATTATGATGCCAAGTTATAGGAGAACAATGGATGGGAGAAACAAGTACAAAAATTTACTTTTCGTATTGATTATTGCTGTACTGATCATGGTTATCATGGTAATGCGTTTTCTTTTGTTTCTGGACTTTTCACTTTGATTACCGTGGTAAACTACCATGATAGTGTAGTGCATTTCTTTCATTGACCTTTGGTTACCATGATAGTGCATTTGCAATTCACATTTTTCACTTGTGCATTCTGATTATTGTGATAATCCTTTCCTCTACCACAATACAGATAACCAAGACCATATTAAGACTCATCCAACATGATATCCTTGCACATTACATGCCATATAGGATACGAAATCATTAGAGTATTGTTTAAAGGTGTTAGAAACACATGAATCACTAAGAATATCGCATTTAATCCTTATCTTGAAGGTTGAAGGTTCAAAGAAGTTTGGAATAACACCGCAAGGACAAGAAGGAACTAAAGCTTTGGGGCGGAGATGATTTCCAAGTTTTTAAATTATTATCTTGATTCAAATAATGTATGAATATATGTTTGTAGTCTAAGACCATGGTTTGTATTGAATACACATATTATGCCTTGAATATGCATGCTTAGAGTTATATGAATGATGATGCATGTTTTCAATAATATGTGTGATAACATGATCTATGCTATATAAATAACATGCCTATGATGTGATGTTCACCATACTCACATGTTATTTCCTATTTTATATTTGATTCGATATGCTATGGTAGGTTTTTTCATCAAAAAAAGATGAATAAAGATGATAACCATGTATAGGCATGGTGATGGATTTCATCATTAGTGTTCCAACCTAGACTCAACTCGCCGATTGTTTGATTTTCTTGAATTAGAATTGGGAGTTTGATTTGACCTCACTTCCTTGATTGATGAATTGGGTGTTTGGATTGACCCCACTTCATAAATGAAGGGTTTGAGTGTTTGGATTGACCTCTCTCCTTAGATTTGAAACATTAAGGTGGATTCTTTTCGGTCTTAACATCAACTGATAAATAAAAACTATGTGAATCACCTAATCTATGAAAGTGTTTGACATGTACATTTTATTTGATTGAAATAATAATTTAAATATTTGGGATGATTCATTGGGCTCTTAAGCTCACCCTTTTTTCTAACATTTTAGGAAACTAATGATCAGAGATTACGTGGATAATAAGAATTACTTTTTGAGTTTCATAATTTTGTCTAAGTTGGGCATGTTGGCCCTAGTTTTCCCTTATTAGTTTTCAAAGTTGATTTATTGAATAAACCCAAAGGTCCTTGTACCTCTTGAATATCAAGACAGATTTTCAATCATGAAATTTCAATTGGTTTACTTTATTTCAAAATGCTTTATGTGAAGTCTATGTGAGTTAATGTAAACTAGGAATCTCATAGAGTTGGCACAAAAAGAAAAGAAAGAAATAAAAAGAAAAGTGATAAAGTAACGCTCAATCTTTGGGGTGGACTCGATGATAGAATTGATGTTTCGCACCTGACGTTGAAGTGTTGACTATTTGGGGTGGTACTTGGTACATCACATGTTTACGAATAGAAATATATATATATATATAAATGATAATGCCAAAGAAAAATGATGGCTACTAATTCATGTTAGTTATGTATGTTCTTTGGCTAAACTAAAATAACACAATTAAGACAAAAACCCATATTTTGAGGTAGTTGGTCTTAGGTATCGTTGGTGGTTCCACATGTTTTTGATTGATGATGAAAACATCCACATTGAGTTTGTCTCTATGGGTTTAATGTTTTTGAAGAAACGATTACTCTCAAGTACCCTATGTATGGGATTGTCACTAACAGTATGAAACCCATGATTAGCCTTTGGTACTATTGTTGGTGATACTAGTAGGCTACCACAAGTTGGCTACCCTACAAGTTCCTAACTAAACTTTACATTTTGATTGAGTTGCCTGACATAGTGCAATGCATGCACAATTATTGTATGTCTTTGTTTAGCTAGTTGTGAGGTAGACCTACTAGGCTTATAAAGCTCACCCTTTCGTTGCATATAGATGTATTGGGAGTCAATATGCTTGATGTCTACTTTGTTTTCTTTTTTACTTTTTTGTGGACTTGGTGTATATCTTGGACATGAAACTAATGTGTAACAAGGATGATATAATGTAGGGAAAGTTCCATTTCTATATAAGAAAATGGAAATAATTACATAAACACTAGTATTTTCATTTGTACGCATATATCAAAAACTTAATATCAAAAGTACCAGAAACCATTGATTAACAACTATTGTACACAGTTGGTATAACATTTAATTTATAAACAATGGTATAACATTGGTATAAAGTTGATATAATATTGATATAACCATTTAATGGTATAACATTAGCATACAGTTGGTATAACATTTAACTTATAAATAATGGTGTAACATTGGTATACAGTTGGTATACCATTGATGTACAATATTATAAAAACCATTAATCAACAACTATTAGTATACCAAAAGTTGGTATATAGTCAATATAATATTGGTGTATTTTTAATGTATAATATTGTAATATCAAATAAAAATTAGTATACATTTAGCTTATAACATCGGTATATATTTAGAAGAAGTTGATTTCTCCCAAGATCAATGCCACTTCATCATTCTGGATGTTCCCAATGTAGAGAAACACTTCATCACTTGATCAATGCCAGACATTGTTGCTTCTTGCCCCTGTTGCATACCACCTCTTTGCTTCTTGTTGCTGCTCATGTATCATTACCACATCATTCCGTTGCCTTTGTTGCTGCTGCCACTGCACCAAACCTCATCTATTTCTTGACCGTTGCTTGCTCAGACAGTGTTGCTTGCCCTATCGCCATCGTCGTTGCTACAAAAACACTCACCACTAACACTTATTACTGTTGTTGATCCTGCTCATGCTCCCCCATCGATGCTATTATTGCTACTCACATTCCACGCTATCACCACTGCTGCCCATCCTTTGAGAATCTCCAAGGCAATACGCGAAACGCCACTTAACCAGAGCTGAAGGGTACCCCTTGCAAGTGGCAGCAAAGCGGTCAACGACAATGTTGAGATCCGACGATGATGGGCAGTCGCAGAAGCCAATGATGGCAAGAATCTTCTAATGGACTGGAAATCCTCCCAAAGACAAAGCAGAGATCTGACGACCATGAAGTTGAAGTGGAGACTATCATTATCCTAGGGCTAGTGAGTGAAGGAGCTCTTCTGGTGCTCTCTATAGAATGAGCTAATTACTGAGAGCTCCACTTTATGGTGACAAGCGATCATGGATACATACTGTCTAATGTGCGATTAAGGAATTGATTTGATGGGTAGGACTGTGATTCTAATCGTGTATCCGCTATTGATGCTCACGTATGGCTCCATCACGGAGTATGATCGAATGATGTGGATCCGTGAGTGAGGGGATGAGTGTTGAAGCACAGATCATGGGGCTATCAATTGCAGAAGAAACATAAGGTGACAATTTGAAGGATGAAGAAATGTCCAGGATCAAAAAGTTGAAGAAGAAACAAAAACATTCTAGTATAATTGATAATATTTTATATATTAAATTATATGTTACAATGAAACTTTATAAAAAAAATGGGTGTATATTATTGTGAATATGTTTTTTTTGACATATTCTATAATTTCCTCTGCAATGTATGCCCTAATCAAAAGGACTGAACTTATTGATGATTGGGCCCATGTTGTTCCAGGTATGTGTGGCATGAACTTCCTAAAAAAAATATGAATGAATGATTTTTTTATTACCATTATGTTTTAGAATACACTTTAATAAAACATGTTTTGGAAAGATAGAAGTGAAAAGGAAATAGTAACACTCCCATCAAACCAAAATGAATTTTTTCAAATGAAGTTTTAAGAAATGAAAAAATTCACACTGTCTCCCATTGCTAATTAACTGTTTCAAAATAAACTAATTAACAATTTTCACATAAATAAATCAGACTAAGTAAAGATTTAGAAAATGGGTACTACATATATATTGCAGGATAATAAGATGAAAAACAAAAAAATTATTTTGAAGACATGCAAAATGATAAGTTTAAAACATAAGTAATAACAAAATATTTTATGACCATGATTCACGAAGACATTATTATTTTGAGAAATCAAGAAATTAAATATGAAAAGCCTAGATAATCAAAATCGCCCAAATGTGAGTAGCTGATCAATATAAGAAGAAACCTTTAAGAATCTAAAACAATTATAATATAAATTAGGGTTAATAGGCTTAAAAATCCTAACGTTTCATGGTTTTTTGCAAATATATCTTAACGTTTCAATTTTGACAAAAAGGTACGAACCTATCAATTAGATGATAAATTGTATCTAATGGGTGAAATCAAAATTGATTGGCGGATGTAGAGGTGAGTAAGTATTTGACATGACATATTTTAAATGATATGGCATCATTACATTTGACATGGCATACACATCATCACCACCACCATGTCATTATTCCAGGAATAACTGAAAAACAAATTACATCACAAACTAAAAACACCCCTCGCTCACGGAGAAGAGAAGAGAAGAGGGCAAGCGAGGGAGGAGATGAAGGTAGGTGATAGAGGAGATGAAGACAAAACCTGCGTTTCTCGATTAAGACTCATGCGTTCCTCAGCAAAGACAACTTGCATGCTGCTACTGCATTTTGGTGAAGAACGTTGCTGCTGCATTTTGGCGAAGGGTGTGTGCTGCTACATTTTGGCGAAGGGTTGTGTGTTGCTACATTATGGCAAAGGGCTACGTGCTATTGCTATGTTTTGGTGAAGGTTTTAGCAAAGCTGCGTGCTGCATTTTGGCAAAGCAAGTGTTGGCCAAGCTTTTGCAAGTGATTTTTGGGCGTGATAAGGTGAGACTTTTATAAATGCATTCCATTTTTTTATATTGGATATGTCTTTAGAATGTTATAAAGTTCAAAAATCAGAAAGTTGAATTTAGTTACCATAAGAACTATCAAGAATAGTTGAATCATGCATTTGTATGATTGAAATGGACCTAGTTACCATATGAATCATGTGTTTGATTGATAGTTGAATTCGGATACCATACGTACTATCAAAGACAGATGAACCATGTGTTTGTATGATTGAAATGGACCTAGTTACCATAAGAATCATGTGTTTGAATGATTGAAAGTTGAATTCAATTACCATATGAACTATCTATGACTACTTTTAAATTGTTATTACAGGTTGTTACTTTCTATTAAGTTAGTTATACAAAGGGTTTAAGCTTCATATATAAACATGTATGTAACAATTTTGAAAGTTAATGAGATAGTCTTGACAATTAACAAGGAAAGAATGTTCTAAAGGATGTTCTAAAAGACCCAACAAATGTTTTTTTTTCATTTCATTATTAAATATTTGTTGCATTAAATTTGTATAATTGAGAGATTGATTTATTGTTAACTTGTTTATCAGATTGATATAATTGTGAGATTGATTGATAGTTAACTTATTTATTGGGTTGAAGTTAGAATGCCATTTTTTATTGAGTCAACATTTTTCATGGAAAAAATGCAAGGTGGGAGATGAGAGGCATTGATGCAAGCATAATGAGATTACAAGATGTGACACATCATTCAGTCATGATAACCTAGGAAGAAAGTTCTTAAGATGTCAATATTGGAAGGTAACTTAATCACATATGAAGGTTGTATAAAAGAAAGTATTGGGTTTGCTCCCATATCGTTGTTTGTTTTTTTACAGACAGAAGAGGACTGTGGTTGGTTTAGGTGGGCGGATCTTGTTCCATCACTGAGTGTGAAAGAAATATGCTCTCCCTTTGTGTTATAAAATTGCGAAGCTAAAAGAAAAAGTAGAGCATTTAGAATTGGTAGCAAGTCAAGCATGAGCAAAGATATTGAAATTGGAGCGTGAAAATGAACAACTTATAGTGGAGAGAGCCAAATTATCCATGGAGAACGAGCACATGAAGAAAAAATTAACATCGACAGAACTAACAAGTATGAAACTCAATTTTAATTATTAACGTTAGTTGTATCTTATTTTTCGTCTTAAAAATTGTTTTGCAAGAATTGTGAAATTAGCTTAAATGTTGTACCTTTTTTTTTATTCACTTATTTGAACAAACTAACAGTGGAATATAATTTCAATTGAGTGTGGTAGCTTTTTAATATTGTCTAGCTTTTTCATATTGTATATACATATAGGATTCACGTATAACCAAATTGGTATATCATTTGCAGGATCAAGGAAGGAAAGAGTATTATTGCCAAGTTGTTGGCTTAAGATTTGTGCCATTGCCTTAATATAGAAAGACATGAAAGTCGTTACAACAAAGTAAAAGAAAAGCCACCCAAATTCAATTGTGTGTTTTCACTTCGCCCACCAAGATCAAAGTTATAGATTCATCACTATTTATTGAAAGTGTTAATTGCAAGATAGTATTAGAAATTTATCACCTAAACAACACTTTCAATAACAAAGAAACAAGGAAAAAACACACTAATTTGTTGAACTCAAGAATACGATAATTTTTTATTATTATTTAAAAGAGGATTGTATCTGCACTAATTTGCTAAACATCATGTATCTGCACCTATATCACAATTAAAAAAGGATTGTGTCTTGCTTAACTAATTAATAGGAAATCTTCTTCAAAAAACATATGATATGTTCCAAGTTTATTTGTGATTTGTTATGCCTCACTAGCGAAGCCTCCAGGAATTAGCCCATAATTGTTCTTTGTTCCCTTCTTTGACAAGTAATTAGTGGCACCTTTAAATTAATAATCTGTAAACATTTGCTAAGCTGAAATCATTAAAACGAAAACATGCTTGAGTAGGCAAATCAAAAACTAACTGATAAAGTGTTGGATAGTCTTGGATCTTTAATTTTTAATCTTTAATAATTAGCTTGCACATTAATTAACTAATTACTTAATTAATCAGCTCCATGAGAACTTAATTTACTCTATTGTTGTTAAAACACATTACTTCAATGAAATAATATATGGGTAATAATATATAAATTTTATTTTAAACGTGAAATAGGTATCTTAAGAGAAATATCACAATTTTCATTTAATTGTGTAAATACACATCATATTATATGGTGTTATATTTGATATTTAAACTAGAATTTTATATGACATTTTCTATAATAAATGTAAGACCTCAGCTCAATTGTTTTAACAAATTGAAGAAGCATATATACCACATGCAGAATATAGAATCACAAAATGTTCTGAAAACTCTAAATTATTTAACTTCGCATACACATATTTGGTACTGTTTTGACTAGCTAGCCCATGTCATGAACAAAACCATTATCAAGAAAGAGCTGATCAGCTAAAATGAAGGAACTCCAAGACTTCATTAGCTTGGAGAGCTGCAAGCATCACTAGTATTAAGACTAATATTACTACTCAAAGTTTCGATTAATGGAGTAGGAGCACCAAATTGAGTAGTACTTGTTACCGCATCCATGATGAACATTGTGAAGTTGGAGGTTAGACTGATATCATTACTCAACCATGTCTTTGACGTAGTATGAACTTGTAAGACCAGCAAATTGGAAAATGAGATGGAATTTTCAGTATCGTTGTGACCAATGCATTTTCTAAAAACCTCACATTTTTTCAAAAGCACTCAGAACTAGTCCTATCACTTCATCTATCTTTCAAAGACTATCTAGTAAGAAATACTTGAAACTAGAATGTAGAAAAAAACCCAAAGGAAATGCTTCTTCTAGGCAAGTATTTTTACGCAGTTGTCTTCATAAAAAAGAAAGAAGTTGTCTTCAAAAAGGCTCCTTTAGGCAGCAACAGACTACACGACTAGTTCATTGTTTTTAGAAGACTCCCCAAGGTTGAAGTGGGAACCTCCTTTGCTTGAAGGCTTCCACACTGGCATTTTTTTTCCTCACACATGTTTGACTCCTTGTCAACTTAGATACAACTGATGCTGTGGCCCTTGGTCCAGTGACACATCTTGCATTTGTTTTCCTAGGCATCTTGCGATAGATGAGTTACAAATAGTACCATGAAATTAGTGTAATCATTACTAAATATTTGGAAACATTTCATACATATACATACGAGACATATCCTCATGTATATATTGCCTGTTTTGCCAAATTTCCTTACTCGGAAACCCTTTCTTACTTGTCGCATTTCATTGTTGTACTTCCTTTTCTCACATTTAGTCATGGAAGGTGTTCTTCCAAGGTTTAGAGTATGCATTTCACTTTGGGTGGATTCTTGTATTTGTGCCCCTTGAGGTGGTAGCTCATCTATTTGTGATTATTTGATATGAATACAATAATTCCAATCTTAACAAGACCATATAAAACAAATAATGATGACTTATAGTTACTGAAGTTTTTGTTTGGCTCACATCTTCATTAAGATTATTTTTCCTTGGCCTCCATTTGTTTCCTTGTTACATTAAAGAACTAGGAAATTATGTTATAACGATATAAAATGAAGTGGTGTAACCTACAATTAAAAAAAATATTAATGTTAATTACCACTTACAAATTGCTTTTGCCCAATTGGAACGAAGTCAAGATTGTCTTTACCACTACAAGTCCTCTTGTTGTGCCTAGATTTGCCACATAATCCACAATTCATTATCATCCCATGTTTGGGCATTTTCTTCACATCTCCCCACATTTCTTCTATGGATTTCTTCCTATTCTTCTTTGGTCATCTGGGCATCTTCTTGTACGGAGGAGGCTTAATTGTATCATCCTTAACTTCTCGCCACATCCTTAACTTCTCGCCACATCCTAGGCCCATTTATAGATCCACAGAAAACTCATATGCGTGTTTAGAAAATGCATTTGTCAAATATGGCTCTACATATGTCAGTGGGTCTCCCTTCAAGAAATTAATGCATGACATTGTATGACAACATGGAATACCAGTCAACTCCCAACCTCTGCATGTGCAAGATCTCGTTTGAAGGTCCACCACAAACCCATCATCCCCAACTTTAACCTGGAACTTATCCCCTCGAACAACTTTTGGAATGCAAAATCTAGAATTGTACTTGTTTTTTTTTTTCCAATTTCTTCCTTATTCTATGGCCCAAACATCTTGAAAATTTTTTATTGCATCATCCTTAACCCTCATTCTCTCCATCAATGCAATTCTAACTTCATACAACATACTAACTATTGGAAGGGTCCTTGCCTTTACAATGTAGCCATTGAATGTTTTAGCAAGGTTGTAGTCAACATTATCACACTTAGGAAGGGTTTCTAATAAATGCTTTACAAAACATGTGCGGTTATTGTTCATGATTACCACAGTAATGTGCTTTTCTCCTTGTTTCCTATTTATCCTTCTCGTTACTGTGGTATATCATGATTAACACAACAATGCCGTTCTTGATACACCATGGGTTATAGTGGGTAAAGAGTTAGTAAATCATATTTTTAAAATGTTAGAGAATGTTTAAATTCCTAAGACTAATGGTTTCAATCTTTAAGGTTGAAGAATCAAGACAAGTTAGGATAACAACACAAGTATTTAAAGGAGTCAATTGTTGAGGTGGAGATGACATTCTACTTTTAAATTATTATTAAATAAGCATTATTAGATGAATTGATTGTTTCAAGAATGATATACCTATGGAGTTATGTTTTTTTGTAAATGATGGTCTATTGAATGAATTAGTGCTTAGTTGTCAATTATTTATTGCACATGTCCATTGTTTGTTATGTTAAAATGATGTCATGTGAAGATATGAAACCATGATTATGCATGTATACTTGTTAGTTTAGTTGGTTGAGTATCATGAGAATTGTTTGACGTGAATGTGGTATATACACTATGATATTATAAGAAAAAATGTTAAATAAAGATGAGAATACACATTCAAGGATGATGACCCACATGGGATCGCTGGTGGACCCTAGAGATGATGGTTTTGGCTAACAGATTGGGTTGCTTGAGGAAACCTTCTAGAGACTAGTTACAAGGTAACCTTTATATGATGACTTGATGTAAGATTGAATGACTCTTGAATTTTTATAAATGATATGAGATAAGCATATGAGATGCATAATGCGTGTGATGATAGAAGGGCCACGTAGGGATACTCTCCCTACCCAAGAGAGACACCTAGACTAAAACCATTGATTTGTTGAAACGACTAATATTTGAAAGTGTGTACTTGTTTGTCTTGGGGTTCAAATTAGCATAGAAAAATTAAAACATGAAAGATTCTCCTAAATGGGTAATGATGGAGCCTCCCATGAGAAAGTCATGGGCCCAATTGACATGTAAAGACACAGTATTCTTCTTCTAGTAAATAACGATACCTCTACTAAAGCCATTGGCCGGGATAATGCATTTACCAATTTCGTGAGAATTGTTCAGAAATGCGCAATAAGGATTCACGCATCTTGTTTCTAGTTTGTAGCATAGATCTGGATTCCATTCCTGCCATAAATCCCTAAAATTGAGATGAAATTTGGGGCTCACAACACCCTAATAATTCCATGATATCACAATCATTGAAAAAATTACTGAAGGAATGTACATACCAAGCAACAATTGAAACTCATAGTTCCATATTCTCTGACTCCATTGTTGGAGCCTTATCCTTGACATGGTCATGGTAGCCATCAGGATTGTGCCACGCATTGAAATAAAATTCAAGATCATTGGGAGGTTTTGCTAGTGGGTCTCCATAATGCACCACAACCATATGAAGTCATCGTCACTATTGTGATTTATGGGATTTTGAGCAACTATAAGGTGGCTCAAATATGTGGGGTCCATTTCTAGATTTCTTTCAGCAATCTCCATGACTTTTGTCAGCTGCAGCTATTTGGCAGATGGAAAGTGAATTGTTCTTTGTTGGGAATCTTGGAGAGACAACGCATCGTGGAGAGCATGTTTCTAGTTTTGAGGCTCAATGTAGGATCCAGATACAGGATTTGAGGATCCAGCTGCCGGAATGGAGGGGAGGGTCGATGCCCTGTTGTGGTTGCATTGAGGAGAGGGATCTCGATCTACTGATTTGTTGGAACCAGCTTGCCCAACCTGACAAAGACGACAGTGGTGAACTTGGTGAGTGTAATAGCCCAAATTATTTTGTATGCGATTTAATTGATATAGAAACATGTATATATTAGTTTGTGCCTATATATGTGACATTTTATTAATTGGTGCTTATATATATATATATATATATATATATATATATATATATATATTATTTTGAATTAATTAAGATAGACTCATGAAATTAATTGATTAATTAAATGGTGTAGAAGATGTGGGCATTATATAACCACATGCATATATACATGTACATTAATTTATTTACACTAAGCATATGGTAGGATTAATTAAGTTATAGTAATATATGAAAAAAAATTATATAGGATTAATTTAATTAGTATATAAAGGATTAATTCAAAGTAATTGATTAAATTTATTGATTGATATATATTAATACTAAGCATATAATATAAATTGATATATAGTTATAGATATATATAAATTGATAAATGATTTAATATATAGTTAT